>JAYMSF010001077.1:0-12902 GCA_036897335.1 Silene vulgaris | reverse complement strand
GCGTTAAAAGTTGTAGTTTTAATATCTTGACTTCAGTTTCCGTCGTCGAAATCATTGTTAAATTTTTGCCCCCCCTATGATTAAGTCCTAGAACCGCCCCTGCTTGGATCCTTAGTTCGGGTGGAGACGGATTCTAGTTGGGTTTTTTGAGCCGAGTCAATTTTGTCAGGGTTAGCGGGTATGTTGTATATACTTGTACGTATGCTGTCAGCTTCATTTAATAGATTGTTTTACGACAAAAAACACTAAGTCTTGCTTATAATCATTGTAAATTACGGCGAAGGTCTATTGCTTATAATCATTTTAGTGTCGTTTCAGATGGAGTATCATTTACTTTGTCCTTTCTATTTTTTGGTGATTTTACTAATACTGTAACATTTCCATGATTTACAAATTGTTTGCGGATTATATTAGTCGTCTTAACACCTACGGTAACACCTTGATTCTCAAGATGTGAAACTGATGTCTTACAAATTGCCTTGAAACATTTAGACATAACCTTTATTTCTTTGATGGCATTTAGCAAGCTCAGCTGACGAATGCACACAAGGGCTTCGCAAACTACCACCATCGGAAAATATGCACCTTTTAAGACCTCTACTTGCTGAAATGAGATGAAATTGTGTTTTCCAACACGAAAAATGGATGGCAATCCCTCATAAGCTACAAGTGCAGAGTTGGGGTAAAGTAAATGTCCGATTATTTTTTTCAAGAAAACTAGATATTACAGGGCAACTCCCTTCATTCCAAAAGAGTACTTGTTTTTTGCTTAACATGGAATTTAGTCATTACAATTAAACCTCTCCGGACTTCTCATGCAATCACAAGTGGTTCAATAACGGGGTGTTAAACTGTATCTCCACCAAAATGTAGCTTCTTCCATAATCCATAACAAATCCAAACCCTTTCGCACAACACCATGTCACATAATTGCTGAAATTGAAGATTAATCCATTTCAAGGGGAAACGGATCAAAGACACGCTCAACCACTGTAGCGGGCTTTCTGATTAAACACGCTCTGGCCCTGCTGATTAGGCTGGGCCTTGGTCTGCTGATGAGCAATCATCTGCAAATTCAATGGCTGGGGGTTGTAATGTGCAACGGTTGCGACTACGAGGGGATTCACCAACAGCACTTGATCTTGGCTATATTGCCTATATATATCATCACACATTAGCTTAGACTACGATATTACTTCTACTGTGTAGCTGGGACACAGGTAAAATTTCGGACATTACTTTTCAGAGAGTATTCAATTCCAGAGACTGAACTTTCTTAAATTCCTCTAATCCACGTGTTATAGGTGAACACATTTGGATTGATACCCTCAAAGAGGTTCAGGGAGTCGGTTAAGAGTATTGTACATGACAAGGTCAAACTTACATGGGCTAGAATTCATTCGGCGGAGAAAATGGAGAGCACAGGCAATCCCCGATCCCGCAAAGACCTTTCACCATGGTACCATAGTCCATAGGATACTATACCGGGCTCAATGGCTAGCTTTGTTTACCACTCGAGGGACTAGAATCTAATTTATTTTTTGTTTAACACCTTAATTAACGATAGCTACATCGAACAACTCAACAACTTGTGGAAGTTGGTTATTGTGCACAATTTCGTTAATTAAAGTGGTAAACAGAACTAAATTAGACTCAAACAAATACCCAAGCTTATGTTGTACACGGCAAGATCAGGCTTAAAACCAGAGGGGCTAGAATTCATTCCGCGGAGGAAATGGGGAGCACGAGCATTGTCCCGTCCCCAATCCTGCAAAGACCTTTCACCATGGTACCACAGGTAACTATATCTGGCTATACGGCTAGCTTCGTCTAGCACCCGAGGGACTAGAATCTAATTTATTTTTGTTTAACACCTTAATTAAGGACGGCTACATCCAACAACTCAACAGCTTGTGGAAGTTGGTTATCGTGCGCAAGGCCGTTAATTAAGGTGTTAAACAAACCTAAATTAGACTCAAAGGGACAACCAATCTTATGGGACTTGGCAAGGAGAGAACAACCAAATCAACACAGCCGACGTTCGGGTCGGGTATCGAATAGAGAGAAATGACAGTAGAATTAGGATGTAGTCATTTGAGTTTGAGCACGACGGTAAATAGCCTGGTAAAATCTGCAATTTCCCATTAATCTATTCCACCAAATGATGAATCTTTTGCAGTGACGTTCATCATTTGGTGGAATAGATTAATGGGTAATTGGAGAATATGAAACCCTAACATACTCCTAAACTTACAAGAATCATCCATATCAATAACAAGATTTAAAATGCAGATGACCATGAAATTGAAATCGCAATCGAAAAGAAAGCGAAGACACGATAATCAGATTGAAATTGAAATTAAAATCGCAATCGCAATTGCAATTGCAATCGAAAAGAAAGCGAAGACACGAAAATAAGATTGAAATTGAAATTAAAATCGCAATTGCAATCGAAAAGAAGGCGAAAACATAATAATCAGAAATCGCAGAATGAAGAGAAGAGAATTAGGTAGGGGGTTTGTTAAGCAGCTTACCAGAAGAAACGGAAGGAGAATTAGGGTTTATGATGTTGATGAGTTTATTGTGTACACTTTTATGAGTTTTATAGATCGGGTAAAGTAAAATAGACCGATTTGAATGATCCGACTTGAATAACATGACTCGTATTTAATCCACTTAGTAACATTATCCAAAATATGAATTGATCCGAACCAGTTTGACCTGACGTAGTGTTTATGATACACATGTCCGGAATTATGATACGTTCTAAATTTGTAGTGGCGACCGTCTTCACTAGATTCTTAAATACACATCTTACGCGAAAAAGCAACTCCTTCATTAGTACATAAATTAAAGTTCATAAAATTAGTCATTGTATTCTTCTTGTTATGTGTCAAATTTGTTCTTTGGCATCTTGTTCGTTGACTAGAAGACTTGTATCTTGACTTAGAATTAGCATTTGGCTATGAATATAGGGATGAACCACGTCTCGAACAAGAAGAGCTATCCTATACTAGTGACTTAGAACTTTAGAAGCATGCTTAGCGACCTATCCTCATTCTCTAGGTTCGGTTCCCAGAAGAGAAGAAAGGCCAGATTTAACCGACATTTGAAAATGGTCAATAAAAGGGCAACAAAATTTGTACAAAAAACAACTTAAAACGCCAAACATGATGACCGATGAGCACTAGGATAATTAATTAATAATTAATCGTCACAATTCACATATAAAACCAGATTAATCACTTTTTACATCTGGCAGGCTCGGAGCTATTCTCGCAAAACATACAAAATACTCGCCATCATCGATGTAAGATAATATACTTTTGAGGACTTAGGGTTTATAATAAAGAGTATAATTACATATCTGGATGAGCTGAAAGGGTTCGGTATATAGGTATCCTCTTCCGGCATTGCTGTACAAAATTCTGTACTTGGGCTGTTTCAGTTTCAATAATGGGGTGTTAAACTGTATATCCACCACCAAAATGTAGCTTCTTCCATTACACATCCGAACCCTTTCGCACAAGACCATGTCACGTAATGATCTCTCCCACAAAAAGAGACTTTTTTAGCCTCGTGATAATAGCTATAAGATGATAGTGTGGATCATACTTCGCCTCAAACTTGTTTTGTGCCACCTGATGCCATTTTAGGTTGTGCCCATTGCTAATGGCGGAAAATCACTTGTTGGGATTTTCACCATTTTGGACATTTAGTAATTGTGGTAGTGGCAAGCGTTGAAGACATACTCACCTTGGGTATGGTAATTTCCATCTGAATTTATATGGCGGCAAAGGAGCGGCACAAACCAAGTTGCTGAAATCGAAGATTAATCCATTTCAGGGTACACCAACCAAACACACGCTCAACCACTGTAGTGGACTTTCTGATTCTGCACGCTCTGGCCCTGCTGGTTAGGCTGCGCTTGGACTTGCTGATTAGTATTCTGCACATTCAATGGCTGGGGGTTGTAATGTGCAAAAGGTTGCGAGTACAAGGGATTCATTAGAGCCTGCAATATGACCAAATTTGAATTAAAGATAAAACTACGTGCATTTGGACTTGGCTATCTTGCCTATATATATCATCACACAGGATAAGTGTCCCCATTATTCTCTGAAAGTATCAAATGTTATTGCCCTAAAATGAAAGCCATCATCCACCTCCACTTTTCGATAACAAAAACACCACCAATGCAGATTACAGACCACAAAGACTAGGGAGATCCAGAATTAAGCAGTCTGACCTGTGCCCTTGACATTTTTGTGGAGTATGTCTAAAAAGCAAATAATTTTCATTGAAGAAAACGTAGAGTCGAACTATAAACAAAGATAAACTGATCATATCGAATAAATAAACACAATAAAAATAAGAACGTTTAGAATAAACTGGTTACCTGTGACTGAAGATGGTTAGCATTACCCATGCCAAAATGGCCCTGAGAGCTATCTTCTTGAGATGGATCATTGAAGCCAACTTGAGTAAAAAGTCCTTGTGATCCATGAGCCATATAGTCCTGTAAGGAGCAAAGAGATTAGAGATATAGGAGTGCAGCTTGGTTTAAAAAAAGTGCGCCTCAAGTGCACCTAAGGCGGACCTTGGATGAGGCTTAGTGCATTTTTGGTGTGCCTTTTAGATGTAAACAAGACTCGTTGATACGTAATCAAACTTGAGTAAAAAGTCCTAAACTTTTGCCCCTTTACATGTAAGTCGACATGACAACTCCTATAAGGTATTGTTGCTCGAACTTTTATTTGGAAAATACAATTTTTTTTAAAAACAGGGCGCCTCACGTCCAAATGGCATGCGCCTTCTCCTTGCGCTTTGTGGCCTCAGCCTCCTAGCGCCTTGGCACACCACGTCAAATTAAGAAGTGCAGAAAGAAAACTCGCAGCATCAGAAGATGAGAAGTTAGTCATACCTGGGACATGAAGTCGTTCCCACTACCAAAACGTGAAAATCCAGCCTGAGAGTTCTGGTTCATGTAGCTACCAGGGAAAACTGACGGTGCTCCCTGTGTGGCATAATCAACTGAATAGCCGCCTTGTGAAGCCTGTCACCAGACACAAGTTTCAACATCACATGAAATCGTGTCGGGATCAATAGAGTAGAGAATAACTGTTCATTGTCCAGTTTACCCAAATATTGTACAGAATAAATAATCCTCCATTCCTTCTTAATGTATAATCATAATATACCCAACAATAATATTCTATAATCCATCTATTGTAAACTATACCAGAAAATAACTCAATTGGATCCCAATCCCAACAATACAAAGAAATGCAGTGTCATTAAATATCTCACGTCAGACTTAAGAGTCACCAATGTTCAGCAAGAACAAAGATAAGCATACTAAGCATCATGCTATCAAGCACTCTCTGAAGTCCCTCCACTGGAATTGCAACATTTCACTAAAATACTACTCGCATTCCACTTATATTTAACAAATTTTGCAAATTGCAATTCCAGTGAACTGGAGGGAGTATCATCTGACCAAAGGATACAATCATCCATACGATGACTAATAGTATTGAATACAAAAAAAAAAGACATATTCCTGCGAAATGACTACAAGTCCAACATTTTCAACCAAGAATGACAGCTCTTTATTAGTATTAACCTAACCTTCACTTGAAAAAATTTAGTCACCGCTAGAGGTGGCGATAGGGGCAATAGGGTCAGTCAAATCGGGTTTCGTTCAGGTCAAGCCCGGTTGGGTCGTATCGGGTTCAAGCCATATCGGGTTAGCAAACTGTTTCGGGTCGAGCCATTTCGGATCAACTGATGTGCCGGGTTGGGTTGGGTCATCATCGGGCCTAGTTACTTCATCACATTATTTCAATTTTTTCCATGAGTTTGGTTTCGACCATTATTTTGGTATAGTTACTTTGTTACTAAGCCAAACGTACAAAAGTAAGCACCAAATCGCTTTTATTTTGATCAATATTAAGCTTAATAATTTTCGGGTAATTAATGTTATCGGGTTCATATGGGTCGAGTCGGATTCGGCTCACTGATCATTGGTTGGGTCGTATTCGGTGTCAGGACGTGAGCGGGTAAGGTCGGGTCAGGTCGGGTTGGGACAGGTTTGCCAGCTTTAGTCACCGGCTCACCGCCATCAAAAGAGTGCAGAAACAAAAGAACGGAACGGATCATGCCCATAACAAAAACAAATGTATGTAGTTGCATGAGTAGCATACCTGAGTCGAAAACTCAGCAATATTGTATGGAACATGTGATCCTTGACTCTTGAAATCGTCACCCAAAAAGTCCTAACATATTGGCCAAATATATGAGCCTTTCAGAACAAATGACTACATAGGCCAGAGTATGAACTCCGCTTCTTTAAAGAAAGTAAGAGACGGTAATACCTGTGACATGCCTCCCATAGAAAACCCATCGCGGAAAGACTGATTAGGACCCTGAATACCCATAAGCTATATGTCAGTTACAAGCCCACTATGACTTCGACGCAAAAGCACACATAGCAGAAAAAAAAATAAAAAATAAAAATATTAAACAGCCAAAGAAAAAAAAAATTACATTGGTAACAAAACCAGGTTGTGAAAATGGACCACCCACAGAAGATTGGCTATTTGGGCTTTCCAGAGCAAAGTTGAAGCTAGGACCAGGATTTCCAATAGGCTGCTGAGAGCCTTGCTGCTGAGGAAGGTGACTGCCAATAGGAGCAGCACTGCCTCGGCCAGCACCAAAGCCACGGTTGCCAGGCTGGGGTACTTGCGGAACAGCTCCAACAGGACCATGCACAGCACGAGTAGGAATAGCATATGGCTGAGCCGGTGGTGCTCCATGATAAGGATGAACGGGAACTCGATGCACAGGGAACCCAGCTGGATGTACTCCTTGCTTGGGAGTACCATTGGGCGGTCCATGCGGAATATAACCTTATGTAAGAAAGAATATCCAAACCATCATTAAACAAGCAAAATGGAAACCAAGTATTTCATGCACTTACAACTGTGATAATCAAACACAGATGCTAGGCTACAAGTTGCAAGCAAATCTCAATTCAATAGAATGATGATACCTCGACCACGGCCATTTCTTCTATCAGCATTTGAACCACTCGCTGAAACCGGTGAAAAACTATCACCAGGTATGCCAGCAGCGGCACCATAGAAAAGTCGGCGATCATTGTAGATCTGTTGCAAGATAAAAAGCACAACGGTTAGTGACACGACAACATTATATTTGTGCCTCAATGGCCCCAATTAGCATCCTTTTGCCCTGCCCCCGCCCCAAGATAAAGAACTAACTTAATATTAATTTTACCTTCTTGGGTTTTTGGAACTGCACCATACTTTGCTTCAGGTTATTAAGAGGTCCTTCCACCAAGCACTCATGATCCTTAAGAAACACGACAATGCAGAAAGCAACATTTTAGAGAAAACATATCAAGCTTGCTTATTCAATTTACAATGAAACTGGAAGTCTGGAAGGGAGTAAGATAGCTTCAGCCTTTAAAAAATCAACTACTAGGTCCATGTCATTAATTGATTGCCATAAAAGTATGGTTTCTAACATAACAAAAAAGAATGTAAAATACAGAAACCAAACAGGTGAAGAAATACCTTGTAATGTGTTAATAAGCCGTTCCATAGTGGTTGCTTGCTCAGAACTTTTGGATTCCCCAAAACAACAATGCCATAACGAGCTCTTGTCAACGCCACGTTGAGCCTACGCGGATCATTAAGAAATCCTATGCCCTGAACAGATGATACATTCAGAAATCAACAAGTATGAACATGGTATAAACATCTGCAGTTTGTCTTTTATCAACTTTTTTTTTCAGAAATAGCATATCTCCCAAGTCCTACCATCAAACAAGCATAGTTTTAAATATCAGCCGCAACATAGATACGCGGCTGCATTTTACCACTTTTAAAATTAGCATAAAGGTTTCGAAGTTTACTGCGACCGCATTTAGTGAGATTAAGCAGAGGCAACCAATACTGTGACAGCAACAAGCACCGAGATTGAATACTATACAAGAATAAACTGTTCATGAATCAAAATTAGCTAGAAACTAAGCATAATTGGAGATGGGATCTCATATGATAACTTAGCTCAAAATTGTCCAATCCAAAACCAATAAGGTGCCAAGTATACAATCCACTAACCACCACCAAGGCCCAACTAATCAACTATAAGAAACCAATGTATGCCAGCTACAAAGGAAAAATGAGTTAGCTATCAAAAAGATGGACGTTTCTGCTAAAGGCATGTTACAAATCTCTGCTGAGATGTATCATATCGGTCGAGCTTCACCGCGATGACTGATTATACATTTATACCGCTACCGAAATTTTGAACCATGGCTAAAGGTGAACTAGGACCAATGAGTTGCAGACTCACTCTTAGAAGTTCCAGATTTGTTACAATTAAAATACTTCTGAAGTACCCTAGGCTCCATCAATTTCAACTTCGAGCAGAAAGAAGCAGCAAAGCTTGTATAACGGCCCACGTAAAGATGACTACTTTCTATGTTGTAGAATTCATTCAATAACAATGCGGAAAGCTGTAGAGTTCTAATTGAACACAAAGCCATCCAATGCATTCATGCGAGGCATGGAGAGACACTACTGTTGTAAGACGCCACACAATGTTCTGCCAGTATTCTGCTCTTCCATTTGATTGAACGTTTTTCAGGATTCCCTCTTATATTTTGAGAAACATATTTAATCAAATGGAAAAGAGGAAGTATCTAATACGACACGATTTCCGATTGGCTTTTCCATATGTCGATAACAATCTCAAGCATCAAACTTTGGTATCAAACGGAAGATTACACAACAAATAACAAAGATTTTAAGAGATGGGTAGGCATCCAAAGGACCAACCTGATGCTCATTACTCCTGACACAAGACAAAATAATATAATCTTTTTCTCTCCCTTGGAATGAATCAACACTTGCCACCTATAAAAAGACCAGTGAGAATCACATTTGGTATGACACTTAATTTCAAACAACAGAAAATAGTAATTACACAATATTGTACCTCAATTTCCTTGTAAAGTTGCTGTCTGAGGGAACCATTTCTCGCCATATAGTTCACAATATATGCCCTTTGTCCCTCATACGGTGTAATTACCCCAATCTGTATCAGATACGACAATATAACTAGTAAGTAGTAGTATATTTGAATATTAAGCACAAAAGTATCAATATTCATATGATAGTGGAAAAAAATCACAGGGACTGAACGTGAACTCAAGCATACCTGACTAGGAACCACACCGCTTCTTAAGAAGGTAGTCACTATTTTTTCAACATTTGCAGCCTCTGTGCGATTGAGGTATGATGTTCCGCTCGAACTTATCTCCTCTTGCCCCATCTGAAAAGCATGCCCTAAGGTCAATACACAGCCCATAAAGATATATAAACTCCGTTTTTGTTTGCAAGATACTAATTTTAGGTCAGACTTTGCCATCTCTGATTGTAGTTCTATAGAGAGATGAGAAATAACACAATGTAATTTGCTGCATAAGGTTAACCTTGATACTTTTCTAGTACAGACTACAGTATTCTTATAAATTAGGTTTTTTGACAAAAGCGACCTAAAATGTACCTCACTTTTTTTCATACACTGCCAAATATGACATTCTTTTACACTCAATCATTGGCATCTTTCCCTAACGTGAGGTATTTCCCATCATCCTAAACATGAGACAGTTCAAGTATGCCTTTCCATATCCCTATTTAAATGGTAAAAGAGACACGACCTAAGAAATAATATAATCCTCATCAAATCTCAGCTTCTACAAATTATATACCTGGACATAAAAGAGCATGGGGCGGTTTGGAACAGGCCATGGAAAATCAATGCCTGGTGATAACCTCTCATTGATTGTGACGCCATTCTGAAGTGTACCTTCATAAAAGCTGTTGGAAGGGAACTCTGATAATGCAGGATGCATACGATATTGTACCTGAAATACAAGATTAAAAGAAAAAAATTTGAAACATGGATAGCTTACAATCTAAGGTACTGCTATACCAACAATATATAACTATTCAATCCAGCAGCCCTTATTTGGGGTGATAATAAGACGAGACAGCTTGCAAGCTTGCCTCGAGCTTAGGCTCGGCTCGATAACTTAACGAGTCAAGCAGAGCTAGAGTTGGCTCGGCAAGAAAAGCTTGCGAGCGGCTCGAACTTGTATGATAAAATAATATTTTGCACTAAAATTTTAAACATATTCATTATATATTGTATAGCCATATCAAATGTTTTCATTAATCTGTCCAATATATTTTTAAAATATAATCTCCGAATCATGTTACTGAAACCATTGAAAGAAAATAATTATTACAACTAATTATATATAGGCTCGCGTTGAGCTCGAACTCGGCTCGAGCTTGGGCTATTTGAGCTCGGGCTCGGCTCGTTATCACCCCCTACGCCGTGCATATGCCTTAAAAATCCAAATCAAAGAATGAAATAATTAGAGAACACAATTCTAAACAAAAAGAGAGTAGCACCTGCAATCTGATAGGCTTCACACCAAGCATGACAAGACGTTCAAATAGGGACTGCGCCAAACCAGCTCGAGCAGCTTTCTTGCACATTATCACAGGACCAAGTTGACAATGGTCGCCAACAAGAACAGCCTGAAAAGTCAGCTTGCATTAGAAAAATGGGAAAAAAAAATATCAAACCCATGCATGTGCAGCAAGATCTGCTCAGAATTCCCTCTGTTCCATTGGAACAGACATATTTGCTTCAAATGACTTCAGTACAAGGTATTTCAAAAAGGAGGATTTAAGAGGGTGAATAAGGGACCAACACTCAAATGATTGTGTGGTATCAATGGCCTATTTCTACCTTACATAGCTAGTGAATCCACCAGGCTAAAGGGAGTCCAAAAGAGCAATATTAAATTTTTACAAGGATAGGACTAGAACTCACCTGCTTGGCACCAAGTACAAGTGGAATGAGACACTCGGGTTCAGTTGATTGGGTGGACTCATCAATTAGTACCTAAAATCAACAACAATTAAGCACCAAGTGGGCCAGAAATTTTCAGAAAAAAAGAACTCACGACGAATAACTTCATACCTGCCGGAACCTAAAATTAGAAAGGCGGGGATCTCCAGCTCCAACACATGTACAGCAAATGACGTCTGCACTCTGAGTTATCTCCCTTTCTGTTGCTCGCTTCAAAGCTTTGTACTTTTTCTCATCACTGCTGGACAATTCTCCTGAAAAATTAAGATGCGAGCTTTAGCTCAAATAAAGACGCAGGCTAAGTTCACAAATGTACAGCTAGGAGGATAAATGAATAAAGAATAAATATTTACATAATGAAAAGCATCATTTTTACTTCAATCACAGGCAAAAATAAGCTAGAACTTTTGCAGTACGGTTTAAGTAGGAGGAGAGTTGTGCACCAGTCCGGAACGGAACCGGAATCACCAAAAATCAAGGAACGGAAACCGATCCGGCCGATTCCAGGGGGCTGTGCACTGGAATGGACCGGAAACGGAATCACCAAAAAAAATCATGGACCGGAAACGGCAGGGCAGTGAAACGGTCCGGCCGATTCCGGTCCAATTTTCCGGTCCGGACTGGATCATGCACACCCCCGCCACCTAGATGCTAAACAACCACGTATCCCCAAAATCTGATAGATCCCGCCATACCCTCATGCTGATGCAAAAATATATATATCAAGCCGTCCAATTCATTCACGAGTCCACCGCTATTTACTGATCAGAAATGATGGTTGCCAAATAAAGCAAAGCTCGCCCCTCCCATTCTAAAACAAAATATCCACTTCTCTACCACAAAAAAAATATCAATAGAATGATAGTAGCCAGATAAAAATAAACACAGCCCGCATATAATTGGAGGGCAACGTTGACTGAAAAGGCACATTTCAATTAAAGACAGCACAAAGGAAGAGTCGACAGGTCAAAGCCCACAAACATGTGAATCCTCTGCTTATAAATCAACAAAAAAATCCTAGAACGGAGATAACCAAAATGACGAAATATTACCTTGTTCATCCTTCAGTTGTTGTAGTTTGTGCAATTCACTCTTTTCTGAAGTATCAAGGTGCCGGACCTATAAAAAATGAAATGGGAACTGAATAAAAATAAAAACTCGAATACCGGGTAAAAATAACATTAAATTATGAAAGTAAGAAGACCTGATAATGAAGTGTCAGATGCTCAACAGGAGAACTAACAGCCTCCCTTGACTTGGCACAGAGTCTGACCACCTAATCAAAATTACAGGTTATAAAATAAACAAATCTTTCATACATTAAATAGATGGGAAGTTCCATTTTGCCATGTGAAGTAGGAACAGATTTGATTACCTTTAAGCCAGTAGCACTTATCTTCTCGGCAAGTTGGTCTACAGCCACGTTACTCGGTGCACAAACCAAAACCTAACAGGCACGTTCAAATAAGTGAGACTGCGAGAGAGTAGGGACAATACAGGATAACCATGAAGGAGAAGCATCATGTGTGGCAGTTACCTGCCCTTGGCCTTGCTTGGCCATGTGATAAACAATAGCAGCTGAAGTTACGGTTTTCCCCGTGCCAGGAGGGCCCTGAATCAAACTTAAGGGCTTCTGGAGGACGCTCTTAACTGCAAAAACCTATGTTTTTAAAAAGTCGTGAAACATTAGTAATAATAAATAAATAAACATCTCACATTTAGTGGATATCCTCTACTACTTGCCCAAAAAAAGGCAATACAGAATATGAAATAGATTTAAACCTTTTGATTGCCTAGCAGACAAGGCTCCTAATCGAAATGCTCAACAGCATCTCTACCAAATACCCAAAACTCCAAAAAAAAAAAAAAAAAAAAAAAAAAAACCACTAAAAAAAATGGAAAAAGAGAAAAAGGACGACACTGTG
>JAYMSF010001076.1:0-12905 GCA_036897335.1 Silene vulgaris | reverse complement strand
TTTTGATCGAACACGTAACCCCGCCCGCCTCGATAGCGGCCTCTACTAATGATCAGGGAAGTTATTTATACTTGATGTGCTGTCGATTGTATGCATGCAATGCAACATCCAATGTATTAAGTCCTAACATGTGAGATTAGACTATGTCGGTGAACGATTAGTTTAACAAGCAATTGGGTCGAAGTGGAGTTAGATTAATTACATGTGAATGGCCAATTAAAATAAATCATACAAAATAATAATGAAACAATAAATTAAAATTACATCGCTTTACAATAATCTATGTTAAAAGTACGCTCAAAACGGAATATTTAGAAAAAGGGAAAAATAAAAGAAAAGTTTGAAAATTGAAAATATGAAAATACATTGATTTAGAGGTGATAATACGGAAAAATAGTCCTGTATTAGAGGTGATAATACGGAATAATATGGAGCTAAGCAACTACCTAAACTGCAGATAGTCCTGTATTCCCTAACCATGAAAATGGTAGTGTCGACACAGACCTTGGGAATGGACTCGTGGAGAACCAAACTCCACGTAAATAAAAAATCGGGCTTCCTGCCTTGTAAAGGAAACTTTAGATGACTTATCTGGTCCACGTGTTTGCAGGGTATTCGGGTGTTCCATGGCTTGCCAAAAACAAATACGGAATAATAGTCAATTAAAACCGTAGCCAAAACATTACGTCAAAGCGAGACGAGTTAAGAAGCAGAAACCACCTCAGAACAGGCGCAACAGCTGCTGCATCTTCTGGAAGAGGCGCATCACTTGTTGTGTCTGTTCTTGAGTTGGTTTCTGACTGTGAAAGTCGGAATCGCGGATTTGTTATTGTTCGTTGGTTCGTTAATGTCGATTGTAGATATATGACTCAAGTTGAAGTGATTTAATCGGGTTTACATGCATATGGGACCGTCAAAAAGCAAGAAAAGACGAGTTAAACAAGATATACAACGATTTATAAGCATTACGATTACATACGACATCGATTTGCAAAAGAAATAGAAATCGAAACTGAAACTGAAACGAGATGGAAACTGGAAAAAAGAATTTGAATCGGAAATCAAATACATCAACGACGAATTTGAGAGATTTGATATGAACAAATCGAACCTCCAAAATGCGGGTTTGAATTGATTGACAAAAACCCGCAAATATCGAATTATATGGGATTTAGGTCGAGAAAATAAAGAAAAGGTTTAAAAGATTTAATAAAACAAAATTGTAAACTGGAAAACAGAGGAAATCGAAGAACACAAAGAAAGGACGAAGAAAGACAAAATAACATAAACGCGAGGAAGAAAAAGAAGAGCACCAGTAGCGAGGCAGACGCTGCGTTTCTTCCACAAGGCGCACATGCTGCTGCGTTTCTTCCCGACGACGCTTTTCTGTTGTTTCGTCAAAACGTTCTAAGAAAGGTCGTTTTTAAATCGGTTTTGAGCGTGCTTGTAACACAAATTTTAAATTAATAAATAAAAATAGAGTACAATAAAGAAAAGTGGGATTTACGCCCTCAGACTTACATGTTTGACGAAACGAGATTGACTAAGTTATCGATTAGTGATTGCTCTACTCAAATGTATGTAGAAAGTGCCCTCGTAGGAGGATTTAGCAAGATTGATTATGCTTGATTAATTTTGTAGTGGTCAAATTGGTCGGTCTATGCAACATGACTGGTACTCAGAATGATCTGAGCTTACGTGGTCGATTGATCAAGCACGTAGGCGTCGAAAAGCAGTATCAAGGTCTAGAATGCAAAGAGAGAAGAGAAGGGCGGACACTCGCGTGAACAATATGTGAGGCGAAGATTTCTATTTATTCTAAACACGAAGTAGGATTTAGGAATAAACGGTTTTGGAAAGTAAATCTGCAAATATTCCGGAAACCGAGAAAATGAGGTTGGGGAAGAGGCGTAGCAGGCACTGCGTTCCTTCGAAGAGGCACAGCTCCTGCTGCGTTTTCTCTCAAGTGGTTTCCTCCTCAGAAAGGAAGAATTTCGCGGATCAGTTTAGGAATTAGGGGAGATATGCACTTCCTTATTCCGCAAAGAGGGATATTTCATGAATAATTATATTATTAATAAATATTTAGGAATAACATCTAGAACATTCTAGAACATTCCGACTCTGGATTTAACGGCACTTAGAAAATGAAAACTGTTTTTTGACCCGGACTCCAAATGTACTCTAATTATTGTCAAAACGACCGTATCTGTGCGTAGATGATGACGAAGAGGTTGACTCGACTGTTTGAGCAATCACTTGTCAATGAACTTACGAAATGTCATAAATCGCTCCGCGTGATCATATATGCGGTCCAATCATCACTGGGTGGTTGGCGGAAGGTGTACAAATGGGGTATCTAGAGAGCCCCCACTTTTATTGAGGCTTGGACAAGGCAAAAGTGAAAGTATATATAGCCATCAGATCAATCGAAGATTACAACCTGATGACTATGGCGACGCGAGGCGGCTCAAGGGGTCTGAGCCAAGGACCTGTCGTCAGGAACTTTTTAAAGTCTCTCGACTTCCGGGAAGGGTCGTTTAAAGTCCATTAGACTACGTAACGAAGCTCGCCAGCCATAAGAAGAAACCATACCTGAGGAATAGGCGGAATTGGCAGGACGTTTGGAACCGCAAGGAAAAGAATCTGCTCGGGTCGTCGTAAGCGAAATTCGATAATTACTTTGTAGAGAACGGGTCGTCATTAGCACCGCTGGGGAAAAATCAAATGTTGTAGACAACGGGGCGCCATTGGCACTGCTGGGGAGAATCCTCTCACTACAAGAAATAACCGCTTTTGAGACCGCTATTTTGGGACCGATGCAAAAAGCGGTCGCAAATACGTTTTTGGGACTGCTTTTGGTCTCAATTTTTTTTTGTCGGACTCAAATTTGAGACCGACAAAATATTAGTCTCAAAAAGCCATTAACAGTCTCAAATTTGAGACCGTTTTGAAAATTTGAGACTCACGACGGTCTCAACTTGAACTCGCCGGGATATTCATTGAGACCAAAAACCTGTGTTTTTCTTTTGAGACCGTCTTAATATTTTCGAGACAGATTAAACGGTTGCAACTCATATTAACTTAGAACAAAAACACACTTGCGTCTATTAACTCATTCATTCACAATCATTCATTTCACATAACCTCCCCACACAGGCGACTTTCACTCTCAACGCCGGCGACCTGATACCCCAACGACGACGACGCTTCCACCTGCACGCCCAACGCTGACGACCTGCTACCATCTACTGTTCTCTCTCTCTCCTTTCTCGCTCAACTCTTACCCATCTCGCATCTCAACTCTTTTTCGTCTTGCGTCTCTAAACACAGGTATATTTATAATTACAAAGCCTTCAATCTTTCAATGAATTACATAATGAATTGTTATTTTGACTAATTAAATTAGTGATTTAAAAGATGTCGATTATCTAGGGTTAGGGTTAGATAATTTTGATTAGATTAGGTTTGAAGGTTAATTTCCCCAGCCTGAACTTGTTTGCTGGATTAATTTTAACTTATGTTTTGATTATTTAGGGTTTGATTTGTCTATTATGCGTTTTTATGCGAATTCAGATGAATTTCATTGATGTAGCAAGCATTTACTTTGCCCAGATTCGCACCTCAATATTGGGTTCAGATTTAATGAATTCGTATAGGTATTTAACTAATGTGCTTCCAAATTAGTGCGAAATTTTTACTTGAACCTGAAACAGGCCCAATCACAGCAGTGACTGTCATTGCTTTGAGGGCTGTGGCGGAACAAGGGGATAGCAGGGCTGCATGGGTTGTTCCGCCCCTTGGTAGCGAAACGCTTGAAATAGGGAGCAACAACTTTTCATTAAACGTCTCTAAAATACCCTTTTTTAATGCAGGTGGTGGAAGATTGCCGATGTTATTGACTTATTGTAATGTCTGTGGAGCGCCTCAAATCGGCATTGCTTTATCTTAGTACAGTTATAACGTATTGTTATATGTAATGCTCACTCTACGACGTCTGAAATTTTAATGCTTTTATCATATAGTTGCTTAAATTGTACTTAATCTGGTGATAGATTTTGGTCACGTTTTGATGCAATTAAGAATGTGCTGCTAAAGTCGAGAGTTGAGGCCACATTTTTCCGAGAATCAACTGTTGTTATCAGTTGTCGCTGGAACAAAATTGCAAGGTTTGCAGGAGTGTGCGCACATTTTACTGTTGTAGTTAGACTGCTTTAGTACTCCGTAAAAGGCAATAATTTATTGTATATAGACTATGACTATTAATGAGGAATGACAGTCGCTGCCGTGATTGTGAATTTGTGTCTGTTTCATTTGGTTGGGTAAATAGTGTTCAGTGTCCCTTAATATTTGGATAAGGGCAAATTAGTTTCTTATTTCTTTACTCCATATATTTTTTATCATCCTTTTTGATCTTTAGATGACTGTAAACTACCGAATGATAGGCTGAATCGATGACCAAGTAGACATAGACATTGTTGTGGGAATTTATAAAATACCTTAATGGTCTAGTGAGACCAAACTTGTTGCCATCACGTTGCATCCTAGATGTTGATTTACTTCTTTCTTACCTACCACTAAGCCTAAGATATCTTTTGATACTCTCCAGTCATCACACATTAGACTAGCACCATTTTCATGTACCAATGCCTATACAGACATAAGACAAATTTCATGAGTTTTGTTTGTTTGAAAAGTATTACTTTGTTAAGTATGGTTCAATAAGAATAGGATGATTATTGATTAATATCGGCTGTTTGCCCAAACCTTGGCTTTTCATTGAATGTTCCCATTGTTATTGGCCGGAGCATGTCTTATGCAATTCACTAACTTATACTCGTATTCCTATTTGCAGACGTTTTTCAAATGGGAGGAAGAATTTGATGGTCGTGTACGAGATGGTTTTAATGGGCATGCCAAAATCATTTCAAGGGAATTGTTGGCTATGCTGGAAAACAAGTTGAGAAGAATGGACAGAGATCGAAGTCAAAGTGCATAAATGAGCAACCTTTGGTGGCACAAAGGGAACAAGTAATAACGACCATGATAGAATGTTTTCAACTAGTGGAACGAGAACTTAGTTGCCACAACATTACTCCCAGTCATAGCACCGATGAAGATCGTTTTGGTAGTATCAGAGGTGCTACAAGTAGGTTAGAAGTAAATTTTAAGTTTGTAAATTTGAAGTGTTGCAATAGGTAGAATTGTTTGAATTTAGTAGCCAAGTGTCTGGAGTGTATGGATGATTAATTGGTTATAAATTGAGATTTGAAATTTATTTGGTAGTATCGATTTTCATTTGATGGCATGATATTCATATCAAGATTGGATTCCATTTAGCAGGTGAGTAAGAGAAAAAGGAGAAATATTGGGGTATATAATAATTTTATTTTGAAACGGCTTTTCAAAATTTGAGACCAACTGTGCAGTCCCAAATTGACTTTATATATTAAATTTTAATAGGTTTTGAGACCGAACATGGTTGCAAATTAGCGACTGATTTTATAGTTTGAGACCGCAAAGTGGCGGTTTCAAATTTGCGACCGCCATATAGCGGATCCAAATTTTGGATTTTGTTACCAGCTTTTCGGACCGACACTAGGTGGTCTCAAATTCAAAAAAGCGGTCTCAAAAACGCTTTTGAGACCGTTTTTTCCATGTTTGAGACCGATATAGTCGGTCTCAAAATCGCGTGTTTCTTGTAGTGTCTTGGGTCGTTGTAAGCGAAATTCTATACTGCTTTTTAGACAATGGGACGTCATTAGCACCGTTGAGGAGAATAAAGTGTTGTAGACAGCGGGGCGCCATTGGCACCGCTGGGAAGAATCCGCTCGGGTCGTTGTAAGTGAAATTCTGATAACTTATTGAGAAGCTCAGGGGCTGTATTAGCGGCAATGAACTCTCGTTGGGGAATAAATGTCGAAAATATTGTAGTCTTGTTGGAGAATAAGAGAACGCCCAAAAGAAATAATAATATCTAGGGGACATCGAGGAAGAGGCGCACGAGGCCAGGTCCCACAAATAACGAACTCATAATGAACTGTGAACGAGATTTGCTGAAAATGTGTCGGGGAAAGGGCGCGGCAGGAGATGCGACTCTTGGAAGAGGCGCAGCAGGTGCTGCGTCTTCTCTTGAGTTCGTCCCTACCTGAATAAGGTAGAAACCCACCGCGAGTTTCATTATTTCAAAACATAACTTCTTTCGTCTTTTTAAACAAAACCCGATGAAACACAACCAAATTTCACCAAAAAATTGATAAAAATCTGCCATTAATCATGACTAATGGAGGTATGTATTCCGTCTTGCTTCTTTTTTGCATTTGTAGCTTGAATTGATGGTGAAAATTAGGGTTTATATACCCAAAATGTCGATAATTTGGGGCTTTCGCCCCAAATGATTTTGTCCCATGAAATTGACATTATTATTGCGTAATTGAACATGCTAGGAGCGTAACCATGTGTCCCTTTCGAAGTTTCGTCGAGTATTAAGGATTTGGGAGCGAAATGTGACGATCTTTGCTATACCGTCTCATATGGCTCAAAAATGACCCTATACTAGTCGGTCTTTGATAAAATTTGATATTTTGGAACCCTTGAGTAATGGGTAAATTTGCTATCATGTCAAATTTTCAGTTTGTGACCGATCCTCCGGGACACTTTTTGCATGGCATATGGCTATCGTAGCGAGATGCTGCCGAAACTTTGAATCACGCCCTAGGCTAGGATCGAATTTAAACATGTAATAACGTGACTTACCACGTGTATCATCATACTTGCGAATATAGCCAAAGATGTCTTCGAAAACCGTCTTAAAACGCTTCGAAATGCTTTAAAAAGTCCTAAACATTGCCCTTATTTGTCATTTTTGCAGGTGATGTCCCTTCTATTTTGGGGAGAGTCCACATGGACGTGGACTTTGATCCTTCTACGGTCCTTATAGTACATACGGGAGCTGCAGAGGAGATGGAGGGAGATGTGGAGGAGGAGGTTCCACGGAGGACCAACGTGGGGCCAGATGGCCACCAGCTCACGGGAGCGCCGGAGTGGGCCAAGACATGGGATGGTCGAGATCTCATTTGGGCGGCGGGGAGCCATTTTTCGTATCGGACGGCGAGGAGTATGGTAAGCTTTGGAACCCTATCCCTCCATTTCTTTACGTTTCGCTTGTTTCCGTTTTCTTGACGCTAACGAATGCTTTCCAAATGATGCAGGAGGCTGGCAACATAAGGTCGTTCTCTGGGTATACGACGATGATGGATGCTTTTGAGAAGTTGACGGATGAGGAGAAAGCCGGCGTCGAGCTTGGGGCCTTTGGTTCTCTGGTGAGGGGTTGGCGTGAGATCAAAGGGAAGAATATTCGCGCGAATCTGAGACTGATTTGAGCTTTCCCTGAGCGCTTCTGGGACACGACCTCGACCATCCATATGCCTTTTGGAGAGATCTGTAATACCCATCTTGTTAAGGACTTGTTGACCGACCCTTTGACCACCTGGAACCCTTAGGAATAGAGACAAAAGGATAGTTAGTACACATAAGTGAGGAACTCGATCTAGTAGTAGTAAGTTGGTCGAATTGAGTTAACTCGATCGAGTATGTGGTACTCGGCCGAGTAAGCTCTAACTCGGCCGAGCTGACCCTAGTCAGCAGGTTCACTATTAATGAGAAGATACGACAGATGAATTATTCATTCATAATTTCTTCCACCTTCTCCCTAAACCTAATCTCCCTAAAACCTCTCATCTCTCTCTACCCAAACCCTATGACTCGACCATGCCATATCAAAGGGGATGACAAAGTAATCCGCGTCGGGATTGTCACGTCAGAACACGACGTCGCTAGGGCGATACTTCAAGGTAAGTTTCTGGGTCGTAGTTATTCCGATTAGTTGTTTATGATATTATAATAAAAGTATGTGATCGTGTTGTAGGGATCGATGTGATGTGATTGTTATGAGTACTTGGTTGATCGCATGTTGATGCTGTTAGGCGGGATAGCGTAAAGGTAGGGATTCCTTACTCAGTTTCATAACGAGATGAATATGTAATTGTTGTATATGCAGTTGGTTAATGTAACACCCCAATTATCCGGCCAAGATGATTGGAGGTATTACCATCTCGGTTTCCCGAGGTAGTGTTTCAAAATAACAATCAAGGAACATTAATTTAAATGTACAAGTTACTGATTACAGAAACATAAACAAACGAATGAAATACAACTCAGGACTCCTATACTTCTCTAGCCAACTATGCTCTTCCCGTGACTCAACAAGCTCGTCCTGCCTCCCACGTACTAACCAAGCAACCCTTATATAACATGCTCCCCATATGACCAAATGACATTATATGGATCTACACAGGCCACCCCAAACAAGATAGGTGACAGACACAGACAGACAAACATCAGTTTCAATAAACATTTGCAATATGAATTGGTGTTTGAAAATACGACATGCTACAACGTGAACATGATATCCTCAACCAATCGTCACCCCGGCACCGGGACACGCCCAGTCATGCCTACAGCCACATAAGGTACTCCGAACACGTCGGTGGTACTGGGCCCGAGAGCGACTCGGATCCCCTGCCAACGTCGTCTCTCAATCACACGAGTCCCTCCAAACTTAAGGCATTAATGTGCACATCCCTCTTGGAGTGGGAAGCTCCAAGAGGCGACCTAAGAGGAAGCGATCTCCCAATCGTCCTCCGTCTCCACAACAACCATATCACAACCACCAATCGCTCATTGTGCCAAATGACCAACAATGAACCATAATACATTATAACTACCATAATCACTTCATAATGATATAATTATTAGTGAGTAAACATGTTATAATGCAACTAATCTAATTACATGAGACTAATTGCATAATTAACCACTAAACACACAATGACCCAATATTGAAACCGAGTAGGATTAACCTACCTTTTTGCATTCTCCATAAGCTATCCATATTCAACTCGATTCTGTCTCATACAAATCGTCTCGTCCTAACATGCATATACAAAATCTATCACAATACATCCTACATAACTCAATAAGATAACCCCTTGCTAACATCTCCTAATTACTCATATTACTATTGCCAAACACTAATTAATCATTAATCTTTACTAACAAAACCCTCCCCCAAACTAAGGAAAACTAATATAAGAAGTTGGAATGTAACTTACAAAGGTAGGATGGAGTAAGGATGGGGCTTCACCATTAATCCTAGTTTAGAATATTGACATGGGTGATTAAGGAGGTTCTAGAGAGAAAGAGGACAAATTGGGAGGATAAGAGGGTAGGTGGAATGATAGATTTTGTTTGGATAATGGAAATCCCGAAATAGGGTTCACGGGTCAATGCACAGTGTCCCTCGATCGAGTGACACAGCCCACTCGACCGAGTACATCACGTACTCGATCGAGTGGATGTCGCTCGATCGGCCCATGAAGCTTACTCGGTCGACTGCTAATCCACTAGATCTAGAATAGGTTGTACTCTGTCCGCTTGACCGAGTGCTAGGTCGAGTGAACTCAAAAGTTCGGGTTATTACAATCTTCCACCCTTAAAATTAACATCGTCCTCGAAGTTCGCCACTCGCTCTCTTCCTCAAAGAGTCCTCACTCGCTCCCTCACTTGTACTCTCCTTTAGTTCTCGCATCTCTCGAGCTCTTACTACTCTACGCTCGTTGATGCGTGCCATTTTCATAAGTTTATTCCACACTTTTGCACGCATTTCTATGCTATTTTGGGTAGCGTAAGCTACTATTGTCCCTTGTTTTCGGTTACTTCGGTCGTGTTGTGCTCTATGCAGGTTATTGATGACCCAAGAAGAGCTAAAACAAGCCAAATTCTGCCCGGGAGTTAAAGTTGAGACGCTAGTAAAGCTGGAGCTCGAAAACCACCTGCCTCGAGATGAGTGAAGCCACACTTTTTGATGCGAGATGCTGCTGGACACTAGATTTATTCGATCGACCATTATTTTGGTCGATCGACCTACGCTTTTGGTCGATCGACTATTCCTCCAGTCGATCGACTACATCTTCTCAAATATTCGATCGAACGTTACTGGTTGTCGATCGACTGCTACTGTTCACTGGCCCAGATTTTTAATTGCTAATTATCTCGGCCCATTTAGTTTCGTGTTGAATAATCTACTCTTATTATTTAAGAGGGTTTAGGAAAACATTTTTAGGTTATCAAACTTTATACAGTAGAAACTTACAACGTTGCTTTTGCTTTTATTTTCGAGATCTGAATTTGTAATCGTACTTCTCTGTTCTCCTTATTCGGTAATCAATCTCTCTAATTCTTTGCTTTACTCCTTGTCTTCTATTTAATTATTTGTTCTTCAATTTCTCTTCTCTTAGTTTTATTAGCATCGCTCAAGTTTAATTATTATTCTTACGATTTTATCATGTTTAATTTAAGTATTGTTATAATCGTTGTTAGCATCTTTAATTCAATCATGCGTAGCTAATTTCCTTATGCTAGGATTTAGAAGAGCCACGATTTTATGACAGTAATATGTTAGGGTTACATATCTAGCCTTTTACTCCGTCTGTTTTGTTAATCGTAGCACTTAACTGCGGTTTAACTAATTAAATGCATGTGATTAGTTGACCATATTGTTGACCCTTGACCTAGATCGAAAGATTGGAAAAGGTAGAGACTTACTACGAACAATAGAATATCCTAATTAGAGCGAGAGCTGTATTAGACTTTTAGGGCGAATAGCGGATCGAGATGACCTATTCTTTACCCATCAGACCGTATTTGTACTAGTTATAAGACCTTGCCTGTGGCTGTCATAGATCGTGGTGAACCGACCCTCCTAGCTATTTTCTCCATATATTTTTATACCATCTTTTATTATTTGTTCTCTATTTTCTGTTACATTAGTTTTAGAACTCAATCAAAACAACCCCTAATTAGTTACTCGGGCAGATTTAGACTAGCAAATAGATCTACTTGTCTCCCTGTGGATTCGATCCCGACTTCCTTACTACAATAGTTAGGCCAGTTGGTTTATCTTTGATAAGTGTGCGATTTAGCCTGTCACTTCCCTTACATGCCCTGGGAGAACCCTTCTGTTGAGCAAAACCAAAGCCTAGTCCAGTACATCCTGAATGCTTTTCAACCCTAGAGTGAGGTAAAATATGAGTAGGGGGGGAGGATGGGACCTCCTGCACTTTCTTTGAACTAGTAGACACCTTCTCAGGGGTTGAGGTACCACCTAGTACATGACGTTCTGAGCACATCCTACTACAGTTGAAGGGGCTTGGGAGGGAGAGGGGGCAACAGGCTGAGGAACCTTGCTGATGGCAGGCTCTGCTGGGATGCCTCCCTTCTCCACTTACATTTCTCTACCTTATGCCCTAATTTTCCACATTCAGAGCAATAAAAAGGCAACCCCTCATATATGATTTTCTGATTGGTCTGCCCAAATGGGATGTTGAGAACAATACTACCTGGGAGTTCAGCATACACATCAGCTTCCACCAAAACCCTTACAAAGGACAGTTTAGCCTTGCAAGTAGGTCAGCAAACATAGGTTTTTCTACTTTGCTTGCCATCTTACTAAGAGCACAATCAGACCATAGGCAGAGCTCAAGATCAGGAAAAATAATGATCGCTCTTAAATGACATTCTTATATAATAATTCATATTTATTTAAATATATAACTCTGATACAATTACATAGCCAACTGATATAAAAATTAAATTTGATAAAAGTAAGTAACAGAGTGATTTAATAAATATGATAGCAATCACTTATTTGAGTGATAAAAGTAATAATAATAGCAACGAGAGTAGTGGAAGTAATAGTAGCGAGAACGAGAGTAGTGAAATTAACATTATTAAATGCGAGAATAGTGAAATAGAAAATAATGACGGCGGAGTAGTAAAAGTAACAGTAGTCACACCAAATATAATTAAAGTAATAGTAGGAATAACGGAGAAAATATGAAAAAAAATTAGCTAACAAATTGATTTAAGTAACAGCGGGAACAACGGAGAAAATATGAAAAAAATTAGCTAACAATTTGATTTAAGGAAGATATTTTATTTATTTAATTATATGAGTTTGATAAAATTAACAGGAATAATGAATTTATCCGTAAAAAAGCGGGAGTAGTTAAAGAAACAACAGTAACCGGAGGATTACTGAACGTAATAGTATTAACGAGGAATGTTGTAAAAGTAATAATATTAAAAATGGGAGTAGTGAATAGGTCTCATAACCTATTGATAAATTATACATCTCATCATAATTTCAAAATATATCATAACTAGAAAATTATATTATCAATAGTAAATGTATGTCTTAAACAAGTCTAATACAATTATATTTAATAAAAAATAATAGGGTTGTTCTACGTGATACCATCACGTTTTTTTACGATTTCTACGTGGTACCTCTCATCTTTTGAAAATATCATTTTTTACCCCTAAGCTTAATGAAAACTTCTTTAAATACCCAAAAAGCCTTAATCCGTCATTTTAAATGTTTAGTTTTGCATTTTTAATTGATTTTTTGGCGTTAATTTGTCAAGCTTTTTTCACAAATTTTGTTTACTCAATATTAAGTATATTTTCTTTATTAAATTTAACTGTTAGAAAACTCAAAATTTGTTAGTTTGGGTGTTTTATGGGCAATTTAAAAAATTTAGGGGTGTCAGTGATGTTTTAAAAACCGAGGGGTACGACATATAAATCGAAAAAACAAGAGGGTATAGTACCATGTACAAAATCCTAAAATAAAATTTAAATGGAAAATATAAATAGCATGGACGGGGTGGAGGAGAAATTCTTGTGTCCTCCCGGAGGACGTCCTCCTTACTCACAAAGGTGGATTTTATAATATTAAATTCTCATTTTAGTGCTCCTCATTTATGTGTAAGGAGGACGTCCTC
>JAYMSF010001075.1:0-12912 GCA_036897335.1 Silene vulgaris | reverse complement strand
GTATTCAAAACCTAAATTACAGGACAAACACGCCATTGGTAATTGCGTGTTTATGGTAAGTAGGCAAAAAAACTTGTGTAAAATGGACTACAGCAAACATGCCATTGGGATGGCGGGTTTTGGGAAGGAAACACGCCACCCCCTAAAAAAAAATCGAAAAGACACGCCATTGCTAATGGCGTGTTTCCTTCACAGAAAACGCCATTGACAATGGCGTGCTTTAGGTTTGAATACCCGAGCCTACGTGTACAACATTTTGACATATGTTTTCTAAACCGAACCAAAACGATAAAATTCTATTTTTGGACATTATTTTAAAAATGGATTCTAGAATATGGTATTATATAGTACTGTATTAATTTTTAGGGTTACCATGTAGAATTTAAAAAACACAGGGTTACCACGTAGAATAACCCTTTTCTCTTTATGATAATTTGATAAAAAAATCAATTGTATTTGAATTAACCTTGAACATTCAAATATTTTTAAAATTTTATATCTTTTTCTTATTACCCTTTTATAAATTAACCAATCGAAGTAGAAATTTTCACAATTCGAATGCATTTTTATTTATAGATGGATATACTACCAATATATTGTCAGCTTGATGATAAAGCCCAAATATTTAGAATCGACTACTAATATTTCGACTTATTATCATCCTTATTTAACCTTCTCTCTAATTATATTAGAGTCCGTCTTGCTTGTGACATGAGACAAATGGGCACTCGCTCTCACTTACAAGCTCGTGACGTTTCCACACCCGTCACAAATAAGAATTTGTGATTATATTATCTCGTCTATCATCTTATATATACTGTTGAGTCCTCCACAGCGGGCTTATAGAAGCAGGTGCATGAGACCGACCCATATGCAAGTGAGTTTCCATCCTAAAACCAATTAGTGATAGGAGGAGTAGCTCACTATCTTATAAACTAGTCTCTTCACTATTATTCTACCGATGTGAGACGATGCCTCTCACACACATATGGGAAGAGACCTCAACATATAGAAGTACTAATATTTCAACTTGATGCTACTAATATGCCATTATTATTTGATAGGACTCATATGAGCACATTAGCACGCCAAGGGAATAAGGCCTATATAGAGTATAGTACCACACTATCGATCTCTTCGTACCAATTTTGATGAATCTAATTTATTATGGACGCAAACCGGCCAACACTTGGTGTAATAGGTAGCCATAATCTTTGTAACATTTCCACAATTTTAAATATGAATTTAAAATGAGATATTCAACTACAAACATCGTCGTGATTACTTTAAATGTTGTCGCAATTCCATTTTGAAGTTTAAATCGGAAAACCGATTAGGAGATCAAACTAAAACGGATTTTCAAAACCGCATTCAATAGAATTGACAAGTATAGATAGTAGATGGAAGTTTATCCTAAAATCAAGTACTCCCTATGTCTCATTCAATAGTTTACTTTTCCTTTATTTTTCCATCACAAAATAAAGTAAATATAAACTATTTATTGGGACAGAGGGAGCCAACAGTACTCGGTAGATTTATATTAATGTATGTATGGAGGTTGAGTAAATGTAAG
The DNA here is from genome assembly GCA_036897335.1 of Silene vulgaris. Lineage (NCBI taxonomy): Eukaryota > Viridiplantae > Streptophyta > Magnoliopsida > Caryophyllales > Caryophyllaceae > Silene > Silene vulgaris. Next base: position 11,339 of record JAYMSF010001075.1, on the reverse strand, counting down.
GCAATGGAGAAGTGGGGACGTAAGGATTAAGTTTGCAGCCTTTCCCAAAAGACTAGAGTATAATCGAGTAGTTGTGAGTTGTGAGTTGTGAGTGCTACAATTAGTTGTTATCCATCTTCTACTTGTAACTTGCATTACAATGATGCTAAAGAATGTGTTATATATAAGGACTAAGGAGTCTAGTGTATCGTTTGTGTTTGTGAATTCAAGTTATAAGTTGTGTAGGAAGGGGTGTTAAACAAGAAAATGGGTAAAACATGTAGCATATTTGTGATTGTTTTAGTTTTTGTTTGTGGTTTTGGGCCGTATCGAGTATATGGGCTTCGAGCAATCAAGGAGTCCGATGATGGGGAGGAAATTAAGGGAGGTAATGTGACATTGCATGTGCATGGGGGTGTTACAACTATAAACAAAATTGATATGGATGGTGAAGGTAAAGGTGAAAAAAGTAGCCGGGGTGGTGGAGGTGGCGGAGGTGGTGGTGGTGGAGGAGGAGGAGGTGGTGGTGGTGGAAATGTGGGAGGTGATGGTGGCGACAAAGGTGGTAACGAAGCGAAAGGGAAGAAGCAAAAGAACATGCCTAGAAAGAAAAGTAGTGCAAAAGGACATGGTAAAGGCGGCGGAGGTGGTGGAGGAGGGGGTGGAGGCGGTGAAGGTTACGGATGGGGAGGAGGTAGTGCTGGTGGTGGTGGAGGCGGAGGAGGAGGTGGACAAGGGGGCGGAGGAGGTGGTGGAGGGGGTGGTCGTGGAGGAGGTGGTGGTGGTGGTGGAGGACAAGGTGGTGGTTTCGGGTGGGGTGGAGAAGGCGGTGGTAAACAAGGTTTTTGTTGGTTATGGGGTTGTCATGAACATAATTAGTAATTCCAATCATGCAAAATGGTATACAAATTGCTCAAGACAAATACTCGATCATGGCTTTCAAATTGGCTATTGCTCTTATTTTCACCCACTTTTATCTTCTTTGGTCTTTATTTACTATTTCAATTGTTGTAATTGTCCTGTATTTATACGATGTTATCGTTATTTTGTACTTTGTATTCCGTATGTAATCAAGTGAGAAGGAATTTTTCACTATGAAATGTTTTTTTTTTCCGAGAATTTAAGTCCACAGTTTTCATTGTCGCTCTCACACATATTTAAGAATACATGTAAGGATAAAGTATGTTTGACATATTCTTGTTTGTTTTATTAATTTTTTTTCATGCTTGATTAAGATACAAGTATTTACGGAAACGTAAAGAAACAAAAGTATTGGAGGGAGTAATATGGAGCAACCATCACCATATCTTAACTAATTGTTTACCTTTCTATAATTGGAATTGTTTTTTATGATAAGTTGATAATCCACATACATTTTGATCTATTTGTCACACAAATTCTTGTTTAAGACGGAGATAGCTCCTAGAAAATAACAAAACAATTTGTCTTATCTAGTCATGTGAGGGCAAATTTGACCAGTTTTACTCTTAAGACAAATATACCCATTTTAAAAGAGACCAACTGGTACTCACAAAAAACAAAGGTGTTAACAACAACAACAACAAAGGTAAACAAATCATACTAAACTTGCAAAGAGTCCACTACATGTTTGATGATTCTCTTTCTTACACAGTACATTTTCACAACAATGGCAATTGGCAAAAAGCCACCAAGCCTAAGTACCTAACAAACGCCTACTTAACTTGTATCCTACCATGTAAAATCCGCCTTTTTCACCATCTAAAACCGACTGTGTATAATACTCTTTGAAGTTGTATTTCACTATTTCCTAACATACCGAAATTACTAGGTAAATTAGTGAGCAAACATTACAACGCAATGTTTTCGGAAAACCTAAGCGGGCTAAGGGGATGAAAAGGGTGGCTATCATTCGGGAAATTGCATCCGAAGTACACCTTCGGCAGTTCCTACCCATGCATCCCAATTGCGCATTTGTGTATAGCTGCCATCATTCAAAGCTTGTGCCTCGTCAATGTCTTTAGATAACCCTGACAATATTCCGGAGGAAATTAGCTTGCTTTAAGATAGATACATCATCATTGAGCGCTTAAATAAAGTGACTAACTAGTCAGGAGTAAACTTAGCAACACTAATCCAACTTGACCAGAGACCCAAAGTGGCCCATACCGAAATGACAAAGCGGTAATCACCCGGACTGATCCGACCTGAATTACCTGTTTGTCATTTCTGGTTAAGACTTGAGAGTGAACCTAACTTAACCAGAGGTCTTAGGTTCAAAAGGAAAGGACGCGTCCATGTTTCATTTGAGAATAAAAGATGATGAAAGAAGATGATATTGCACACCTCCACTTCTTTGCCAGCAAGAGGTCAGAGGGACAGAACTGGAAAGTTTCTCCTCAAACAGCAGTTCACCAGATTTGATGTTCCAAATGCGCATCTTGCAGTCCTCGCCTCCTAAAATAGAAAGGGACAAAAACTGTCACACACTTGCAAGCGTGACCTCCTACAACGAGCAGAAGGAAGCTAAAGTAGAGCGATGCATACCTGACATTACAAATCTTTCACTCGGATCAGCTGCAAGTTTTATATGACTGTGGGAGTTCACATGTCCTTCATAAGACTGTATAGGGCCTCGATTGGTCAGGCGATGATCATACAAGCGGATCTGGAAAATTCCGAGTTTTAAATAAGACAAATTTTCAGAAATTTACTTTATGGCACCAATAATTTTGAAAATTAAGTATGAACTATTCACAAGTAATAGACTGCTGATAAATCTCAAGACGCAGAGAAATGAGAGCTACTGGATGGCTTCGATGTCATTGTGCTCTAAAGTCTTAAAGTGTTTTAAGTGTGGACAGGGGCAGATGGTTGTTGTTGCATCCGGGATCCCAAGACATGGAACACTATTTTCTTTGTGCATTTTGGTCATTTTGTACTGAGAAATATGTAATTTTTTTACGACAATATACTCGATGAAAAAGACTCCATAAACAAAACTTCTCTGATCCGCCGTTGATTATGCAGGAATATATTGTTTGTTACATACTTTCCAAAATATGTCATATAAGGAATTTGTTTCTAAATATTCAACCAAGATTCCAAACATAAGCGTGAGTCCTAATAAAGAGCGAATAAACAAACAAAATTGCAATACTGGTCATCATTTGCACTAGCAACGCAGCAAAAACTATTGGTCTATCAAAAAGGTGAAATACAGTACGCACTAGATAGACATTGCATATTTCATACAACTACACAAGCATCGCTTAATAACTGAATACAACTCCTTATAAAGGGTTAATATTTACCGATCCATCCATTGAGCTTGCCAGGAAGTATTGGTCATATGTTTGAAGTGATTCCAAACTACAATGTTAATCAGGCAGAAGCTTAGCAGAAGAATCAAACCTCAAACAGTAAGCTCTGGTTTTCTCTAAAAGGGAACTAACCAACAAATCGACGATGGCATGTGGATTGTGCAAGAAGGTTGTATGTTTCCTCTAAGCTGCAATTAAAAGAAATTATTATAAAATTCAATTCAAACATCAACCAGGGTAGTCAAGAAAAGAACTATCACTGAGTTAAATATAATATATGTCATCTTAATTACCTCAAACACTGGTTTACTTGTCTTCGTACGAGATCTGCTCAATGGCTCACGAGAAGGTAACATAATTCTATGCCGAGCCATCATACGCTGTGGTTGTCGAAGATCCAGTGTTACTATAGCCCCGTTTCTTAGCCCACATAGAGCAATATTGTCCTGCAACATCAGTATCAACAATCAAGTTCAAAACAAGTTACAACTTCAACCCTTACATGCACAACTGTTAAAATGCCTTAATTCACTGATGGATTTGATAGAGCATACAGTTTCATAACATACTAGTCTGTCTTTCATCCATCTACTTGGCATATATTTTGGAAGGATTATCTAGAATTGGTTGGTTAGAATGTCACAATGTGAGATTCATGAGTCACATGGGTACAACTAAAAATATAATGAGGGCAAAATAGTCCCTTAAACAAAAAATTCACCTATAGCAAGCGTAAACTAATGGCGTGACATAGAAAATATGAGAGGTAAGATCAAGCACAAATATGACAGCAGCGACAAGTTTGAAACAATAAAATGCACATCACAAATGTCACCTATCTAAGAACGGGTAGAATGGGGTGAAGAAGTAGGACGTAGGCCCCAAATGGAACTCAAAACACCTATATTACCGACTGAATAAGTTGCACTGATAAGACGTCGCTCTTACTACGGCATAATGTGGACGATGATCCAGTATACAGATCTACTAATGTAGCTCCAAGGTTGGTGCCTGTGAAGCGGAAAAGAAAAAAAAAAAAAAAAAGATGATATGAGGATCATAAATAAATATTTAGCAACACATTTCTCAGAAGAAGAGGATAGAAATATAGTTACGACAATGAGCTTTGCATTCAGAAGTAAAAAATGGGAAACAATATTAGACGCCAAAAATGCCTATTAGGAGTCTGTGTTTACTTCGAAATGACAATCATCTTCCTAGCTTTAAAGAACACCAATTCTTGTAATACCTGGATTCTAGTAGTATAAAAATTTACTCTTTAAATTTATTTTATAGTATTGAGCAACCCATGTGAAGGATATATAACAGACCACGAACATGCTGGTTCATGAGACTCCCAACTCATGATCATAAATTTCTATACTTCACTAACTTATCGTTTGAAACCATCAACGAGAGGTTAAACAATGAACCAAAAAACAAAACGTGATACAAAGAAAAATTAAGATAAGAAAAATAACCTATGTACAAAAAAAAAATTAAAAAAAAATAAACTCGAATTACTAGCTCGTAAAAATGTGGAGAACACGTTACATGAGAGATTTAAATGGGAGAAAGCCTGAAAAATCAGTAGAAAAAGTAACAAATACAAAACATGGGAAGATGACAAAGAAGGGCTACAAATGAAAGAAATAGATCTGAATATGCAGCCAAGTAGAAACAATATACTTCGTATAAGACAAACACACACACACAAACAAAAAAAGGTCAAACTCAATCGTCCATGATTTTTTTTCCCTCCAATCAACCCTCTATAAGGAAAGTTAAATTTATAAAGGCATATCTCACGATTTCGTTGTGGACCTCCTGAATAGGCTTAGGGGTGCAACTCATGCAAGTGTGCAACTACCAAATAAGTTGATGTAGCAATGAATAGATTGGGTATAAATTTTAATAGTTTCTAGGAACTCACCAACAACAGCTTTACTACCACTGCAATTGACATCAGCTCCCCAGATAGTACAGTTGAGCGAGGCAAGTTTATTCAAAAGAATACTTGAAGATGAATCCACTGAATCAGCAAGATTGAGAACATAAAGTGCACCACCACCAGACAACTCTGACCCCAATGTAGTAATTCTTTAATCTTGTGTTAAGGGAAGTCAATGGAAAAGCTTATTCGTCCAATTAGAATAGGTTATTGAGGAGTGAAAAGCCACCATAGAACAAAAATGAATGCAAAACTGAAAAATAGGAAATTTGAACAGCGGCAAATTGGACGATGCGGGGGAGAGAGTTGGAAAGCGCTAATATAGGTGTTTACCACTTTATCCCCACTCTTTAATGATGGTTTAGATGACTAGGAACCTCTGTAAAAAAAAAAATACAAACTCTTTCTTTTCAACAAAAGAAATGTTAGCGCAGTCAACATACATGTAGCAACTCTTCTCTATCCAAGCTTGAGAACAATAACGAACGTCATATTCTAACATTAAATTCCGAAGAGTCACAATTCACCGCTTATGAAAGCCAATCACCAAAGAAACCAGGGGATCAATGATTTTACTTGCAAGTTTTTCAACTAAACCAGAGACACAGAATTAGATTCACATCTTAGCTCAACTATAAAACATGAAAAACGAAATTTAGAGGTTTAGTTTCCAGGTAGTGCACAAAAGAGCTCAGGCAGTTTTGTGTAGGGAAACAGGCGCCATTTTCTTTTGATTATTAATTTCATAAAACTAGAAAGCAGTCTACAAAAGATTGATTTAGTATACTGCATGATAAAGGGTGATCAGGTTCAACAGGCATAGATATATGGCAAATTTGTTAACATTCCAAATTAAATGTGGATACAGTGCACGTTTCACTGCTGGAGCATCAGTCTCTTCATTGTGGGGTCCTAGTCTTGGTATACTTATACCAGAAATGGTAGATGGCATAACACATGTGGCTCCACCGAATATCCAGATGTCTTTAGGCATCTCACAGTGCTCAGCTTCATTGCTGCTTTCAGGCCATATAAAGTCTGGAGCAATATTTACGCTATAACCTAAATGTTCCCCAACATATCCAACGTCGAGAAAGCTGCAAACAAAAATTGTAGTTTTAACTGTTAATAGAAAAATCACATCTGAAACAGCTCAGTGGAAATGACTAGGCAACAACTCAAGCCAGGACATGTGTAATAGGTTGCCTAAGTCATATGACTGCTACATCCGAGACACATTACACTCTTTACACACTGTTTGTTTTATATATTTTTATGTAAGCGCCATAATTGATAAGTTCGGACTGATTTGGGATTTGCGATCTGCAAGGGGTCGAGTGAATCCAGTGACCTAGCAAGGCTAGCATGTGTATGTGTGAAGCAAGTATAAAAACTACAGATACTGACTTACTAAGCAGTACAACAAATGAACCAGAACCCAGAGGATCCTGTCTACAAGAAAGTAAGGAGGGTCAGTTGTAGCAGTCTTCTTCTAACTTACTAAGCAATATTCAAGAATATTCCATGATATGCAAAAAAGAGCTCTTTGAAGCACACTTTTTTCAAGATATGTTTGCAGAAAGTGGAAACATGCTTTATGCCCGTGATATGTCATATGTCTTTGCGTACATAATGTTCTTTTAGCCGCTAGTCAACAAACTGCATTCTGGTTCTTAGATGAAACATCCCCAATGCCGAGCATGGAACTGGACAAAAAATGTGACTGGACAAGGAACAATAATGCAATTGAGAGATTAGAGGGATTTAGTGCCTCCCTCTTGATGGGCCTTCATGCCATCTATAACAGACCCTTTCACACTAACTGAAGATCTTTTCTATTTGTAAAGTCATTGGATGTATTAAGTAGTTTAATTCAACGTGAATTTATACGCCTTTCCTCCCTATTCCGCCTTTATTCTGTCAAAGAATCTCACATCCGTTCTTGTTGAACAAAGCAATTTTATCTCTCTCTTGTTTGCAGCTACCAATGCATAAAGAGGAAGATAGCACGTATGAGCCATGCCCATGCCGGACCATAATCAGCACCTTCATTTTATCATAGCCAATAAAGATCAAGGTCGTATCGTTCACTGCCAGAGTTTAAAGTTAATTTCTTGGTTTCTAGTGTGTTGACAAAAATAGTATCGTTCTACCTATCAGACAAATACAAGTCTGACTGTATTATGCAGCATATGATTGTTAAATTGTTAAATCTTTTAAAATCCAATAAGAAAGGAAAATGATGATCATGAGTCTTCAGTTCAGTTTTAGTTTTTAAAAGGCACAAGCACGAAGCAGAGGCTAGTGATTCATAAAAGCGAGGTGCAACATTTCAACCAACAAACTTGTATATTCAAGTTAAAACTTTGTGCAACAATAGCCTTTTTTTTGAAATTTGAGGAGGGCTGACGTGCAAAGTAGCAAAAGTTAGGGATATTATGGCAAAAACAAAGGGAAAGTAGTAAAAGCTAGAGCTAACACGCAAAGTAGCAAAGTAGCAAACGCTAGGGATAATATGGCAAAAAAGAAACACAAATAAAAGAACTACAAGGAAAAAAAAACGAAATAGTAGTGCAACTTATTTAAACTCAAGGCACAACGATGTCTCACTGCGCGAATGAGGCACAGTTTCCTAAACTAAGGTCTTTAACATTAAAACTAATGCAGAAGTACAAGCATCTGAACATTTTCAAGTAACAGGGAAATTTGGAGTTGAGTGAAGCTACCTCAATGAGCCATCAGCACCTCCTGTCAATAAAGCATCTGTTCTATACTGGCCATCAGGCGTCTGGACATTTACATTTACTAGGGACAATGAACGAATTGCATCTTCCTCTACATCCCGATATCTCCAAACCTACAGTGCAGCATTTGACATGCTTTTTAGCAGAACATCTCTGTGAACTCCATTTTTAAGAAATATTATTCTTACATATGCGACAATGCAAAAGCACATACAAGCATCTATTAGCAGATGGGAAGTGCCGTACCCAATAACAATTGTTTCCTGGTGTCTATAGAAATTATAGAATTATAATTACAAAATTGTAGATTTTGATATTTTTTTAATCCAATAATTGTGCAAATTCTCAAAGTAATTTCATTATGGGTCATCAGAAAGCATAGTTTTGAATATCTGCTGCGATACCAATACGCGACCAAGTTATAAAGGTTTTGGAGTTTACCGCATTTAAAGACGATATTGACCACATTTAGTGAGATAAGGCCGCGACAACCAATTCACGCAAATGCAACCGAAACCGAGATTTAATACTGTCTGAAAGTAGTCTCTCTGTGTTGTTTAAAACAGTGTTAAGGGCTTAAGGCCACATACATCCGGAACACCCCTATTCTTAGTTTCTTACACTACCATGCTGCCATTTCCGATAAGCCAAGAGCCGAGAGATATTATGGTAATGTTGTATAAAATTTGGGCAAAAGGCACTAAATTTTTTTTACTCTTCCAGTATCCTGGGAACTCTAATGGCATAAGGTAGATCTGCTAATGCAAATGGAGGGAATACCTTTGGTTTAGAGACCAGCTTCTGTTTGTATTCCACTTCAAAGTTACGCTTCCTACCGCTGACATTGATTAAGCTACCATACAGCTCTCTGTAGAGGAGCAGCTTAGAAAGACCCTTCTTTAGTTGGCTGCTTCCCTATACAAATTACACGAAAATTAAAAGTGCGGAATAGAAGAATGTAGATAATTCGAAGTTCATGACGTAAATCTAAAAAACAAACACAGTTGGAAATTCTCCAAACAAGCTAAATCCTTCCAATCATAACGCGATTACCAAACCAATTGATTGCAAAGTACATGAATACACAACAATAAACATACACAATTGCCAAGACTTCAAAAATTATCGTACATTGTAGAAAGCGAAAAATCATTACAACCCACAAAGATTAAAACTTCATGAAGGCGGGCATTCAAATTTTATGGACGGAAATAAATCATTATACACAACAAAGAACCAAACTTGATAAACTAGCAATCTAATAAACAACATCAAAATTCTTGTTTAAGACGCGCAACAAATGCCCAATTGCAAACTAACCATCATTAACCCAATTGAACAAAACCCGTAAGAACAAGAGTTAGCTTAAGTGATAAAGTGCTCTCTTACCCCAACCATGAAGTTGGGGGTTCGATTCTTACCCGCGACACAGTGCGCTCATTTAAACCCAAAAAAAACACTAAATTAATAACAAAGAAATCAAAAGAAACAAAGTTTGATGAAATTAAAGCTAACCTGGGTACTATTTGAAATGGGTTTTTGCGGAGAAGAAGGTGGTTTACGAGAAGACCCAGGAATCGGACCCTTTATAGCAAAGTATCTGTTTTTTTCTGGGTCAAAGTAAAACCCTGGTAATTCTGCAAAAATAAAAATAAAAATTACAGTAATTCAACAATTGCAATGTGAATTTATTCTATGATGATACAAAAACACAAATTAATTTGGGGGAATTAAACATGTAAATATGGTTGGTTAAATAAGGGAATTGGAATTCAAACCTGGAGGCATAACTGAGAAAGTAGTTGAGTTGAACAAGTGGATTTGTGTTCCTAAGATTCGCAGAGAAGAAGAAGAAGAAGAGAAGCTTGTGTTTTTGTGAAGGCGGCAAATTAATTTGGGGGAATTATGGGAGTCTCTCTATTCTTCTGTCAAACTGACGCCAACTGTCCGACATACTTGCCTTTAGCCAATTTTTTTTTTTTTTTTTCACAAATTGTTGGATGAGACGGTCTCATAACATAAGACCAGTGCCATAAGAGCCCAATATTAAAAAAAACACGTTAATATCCAAGAAACCGACTTCAATCCCACGACCCCACGTCTATTGACTTATTCTACTCTTCACCTCCTCGCTTGTGTATGTGTTTGGCCTCTTGCATCATCTCAAAATACCAAGCCATTGATACCACCGCAATGTCAAGCCTCGGACGCCAACTGTCCTCTTCGCGTAACTCCTACATTCAAATATTTATCTCAAACCACAAATTTTTATTTAAAACATTCCGTTTTCAAAATTAAATTGGTAGTTAGAATTTATGAACTTTAGGTGAGAAAAATTAAGCCACATCCTAAACTTGTGTAACAAAAATAAACTTATAAGTTATAACCACTTGACTTATCTTCATAATAATATGAAGTTTTTTTAGCTAAAATTGGGGGTTTTAATTTTAAAATTCCGAGTTAATTAAGTGGTATATATTTCAAAATACAATTTTCAACTTAAAATTTAAAGTTGTCAGTATAAAAATATGAGTATTCAAATCGAAACAGTTAATTATAATTTAGAATAATTGAATTTGATTTTTAAAATCTGGAAACTATAATATTTAAATTTTAAAGGGTAAATCAAAAGTTGATAATCGATTTCAATACTCAAAAGTTTTCACTATAAATACGCAAGTAATCGGGATAAAACCATGAGATATCATACCTGGTTATTGATAATCGTCATCGTCGTGACTCGTGAGTTGGAGTGGCGCATCTCCATAGTCGTGAGTCGTGACCTTTCTGGCTTGCGAAGCTTCAAACCTAGGTAACTGGCATCTCGGCGTTCGGACGGTGACTATCAACACTCTCCATCTTCAATTTAACTTGTTTGGTGGAACTAGAGCATGAAATCGGAAGGGGATTGCAGAGGCAGAAGAGGAGGCGGATTGTTAAAGCGGCGGTGGTGAGGACATTGGCGGCAGAGACGGTTGCGTTGTGTTGATAAGGGCGTGATTTGAAGTGGTAATAGAAGAGATGAATTTCAGATTTGCAGGACAATGTAGTCTATAACTACTGTATTTTGGGTTTTCAATTTTTTTTAATTTTGGATTTATATACAAAATCTGTTTTGATGGGCTGCCTTCTCCTATTGGACCCGTCATATCCTATAGGACGGTCCTATAGGAGAGTTTGGGTGCGGACTGCGGAGGAGGGGAAAGCCCTGAAATACATCCTCCCTCAAGATAGGACGGAGTTCATTAAACGGAAGATCTAAATGCATAATTAAAGTACTTGAATTAACTTTCCAGTAGGTCTTCTGAGAGACGGTCTCTCACTAAATTTATTGAGAGACTAATTACAAATGAGTACATATAC
>JAYMSF010001074.1:0-12913 GCA_036897335.1 Silene vulgaris | reverse complement strand
AATTCGGCATTTTCTAAACTCGTAAACACGAGTTACGACCTCTTTAAATTTCCGGATCAAAAATTTAGGTATTTCGTGCAAAAATGGCAAACTTCCGGGGTACCGCGTGAATTATCCGTGATAAAAATCTACATAATAAGACCTAGTGGAATTGACCTGATAAACACATATAGCCGAACCCGACGGGCTCATACTCAATCACGACGCTTTTATCAGGTTTAGTCGATTTGTACCAAAAAATCAGGTTAGGTAGATAGTGGTTAGCCACTTAGCCAACCTTACCTAGGGAATGCCATGGGGAGGAAGAAAATAACAGAATAGCAATTATCAAAAAATGACCAGTTTGTGATAAATAGTTATTTCTATTTCAAAAGTCGTCACTTTTCAACCTAAAATGGTCACGGTAAAGTGGTCAGTTTTTACATGGTCGTACTGTCCCACGTTCTTACACTAATTTGTGATAAAAGAATATTTTTCTGTCACAAAAATCATACTCACAGTGACTTCGTATAACTCTCTCCTAGAGAGCAAAATCATAATGTAAGCATATGGACAAGAATCGAGAGATCGCAAAACTGATGGCAACAGAAGACCAGTTCATAGTACCTTTGTAAAGGAACCAGTTAATCATGGTAAATCATATGCAAACTACCTAAATGAATCTCTAGCTACTCGGCCGTGGAAAGATCATTTCTGATTTTCTGGTCACAGTATCACTGTATCAGGTTTGGTTTGGATTTGATCTCCAAAACCGTAGTCGTGCCATACATAAAATACGGCAGATCAATCTCCAAACGCATTTCAGTGACCTTCAAACCCTTCATAAACCCGGTTATGATGTTATGTTGAAAACCCGATTTAGTGTACTACTAATGACGATGAGAACGTTTTCGGCTAGCAAATATTGTCTCTCCCTTCTCTCTATTTCTCCTTTGGATTACCCTGAATGCAAATGAAAGTGCTCCAACGGTGGCCATTGGGTAGAATGCTCTGTAAGGAGCCAAAGCCACGCCAGATAGGAACGAAAAGAAACCAGCAAGAAGGTACAAAAAGCTCAATCTTACTTCAAGCCCACCAATTGGATATACGAAGAAATTAAATTCCAGACTTGAATCGCAGATACCATGAAGAATGATGCCGATGCACAGTATTAAATCCAAGAACTGAGGGAAGCTTTGACCCTCTAATCTCTGCAGCCACAACCAGTTCCCAAAATTAAAGGTGCATATAATAGTACGGAGTATAATATATATGAGTATATGACAACATTGTCCTAGTGCCTCCCAGGACTTTCTCAAATGGTGGGGTACGGAGGTTCTAGTGTACAACAATTTGGACAATTAAAGGCTCCAAGAGGTCGACCTGCAGCAATCCTTTAAGAGATGAAACTTTCAGACAAAACAAGGGAATCAAAATTTTAAGAAGATGCAAGGCAAAAATGATTCTTGGACTCAAAACACTGCCTTTAACTTGGGATGGTCATGATAATTTCACTCAAATCATTAACCAGATCAGTACCCAAAAGTGAACTAAGATCTATACAGTTAAAACATATTGTCCGAAAGAGAAAATTACATGGACATCCAATGATAAATGATTTCCATGCTAGACGGCGTATGGTGTTCATAAATCATAAAATCACCATTTACAGTTGGTGAGCAATTTCCAATTACTGTAAAATCATTCAACTGGCCTGGCCACACCCAAATGGAGGAGAGAGAGTCCGCTACATAAGACCAAGGAGGTTCCACTCTAAAACCAATTGGCTATAGAGGGAGTAGCCTCTTAACTTATAAAGTGGTAAATTCTCTCCTCTTTTATCCATGTGGGTACATATGGGTTTCTTCACTAAAACATACTTGTCCGTCCAAAAGAGGAAATTAGTTGGAAATCCAATGATATACCCACCCAGTCACACACAGCAGCAGGAGCTTATAGAATCTCACAATTTACAGAAAATGAGCGGTTTGTTATAACTAGAAAAAGCGAGAATGAAGCCAAAAACCTACTATCTGTAGTTTTATACTTAGTATTATAATGGAATAGAGCAAATTAGCTTACAAAATTTGTTTATTATGAAGAGTCATTGCATAACTTTTATTATGGGTCATCCTTAACGACTCTGTGTTGTTATTTGTTATTTTGTTAATGTGGAAAAGGTTGCGTACTTGCGTACATCTTTTTATCTTAGCACGCCACTTCGTGTATTGTTGTTGGTGGTGTTGTAGAGAAAGACAAAATGGAACAGTAAGAAATCATCGAGTCCAAAAGATTGTAGCATTCATACCTGAAACCAGGCTATAAGTGAGGGAACAAACATCAGCACTGCAAGAAAATGCAAAATCATCATCCCATGTCTGTGATGAAAGATTTCTAGTTGTATTTCACCATAGCTGTTAGCAGATTCAGCACTGCTGTAAAAATTCCCTTCTTGCGCGGAATTTCCTTTTTGTTGACCATCACCCTGATAAGCAAAATGCTCCAATTCGTCATTGCCTTTTTCTTTAAAATTGGTTGATTGGTTTCTATGTATTAGGCTGCGAAAGGAAGCTGTCAAATAGCTGTCACAGAAGCATTTTCTTAGGTTCTTCATCACAAGAGCAAAAGAAGCACAAGAAAAAAAAATAGAATTTCAACAGCAACATCATCTTATAACAGCACATGAGGGAGCTCAAGTGAGAATCCACGAACACCGCAGAAAGGAATATAATAGAAAATCAATAGCAACATCATCTTATATCAGCACATACGGGAACAGATCAAGAGAGAAACTTTGGAAACCGCAGAAAGGATTATAATAGAATATTAATAGCAACATCATCTTATATCAGCACATTAGGGAATAACAAAAATTCACCTGCTTGCGAGTTTTCGATATTTAGCAACTTGAAATCAACTCAGATCCCACAAAAAAAAAATCAAAAATAATTTAAAAAGGACATCAAGTGGCTGAAAAACACAAGCAGATAGCTCAACCAACCAATCAGAAAAATAAAAATAGTACATACTTGACAGAAGTATTGGAAATACTACAAAAACGAGCTTGATTTAGAGGATTACCTGCACAATGCAGTATGACAGCTTAAAGCATGTGATATCAGCAGCATTGATAAGCCGAGTGCTGGATGAGCAAAGCACACTAGAAACACAGCTACCAAAGCTGCAACTATTACTGGATTCGATTTGACAAGCCTCATCACCTGACTCAACAGTTTAGACAAGGCACGAGTTTTCCCTTTATTATCGACAGGAAAGAAAATAGAACGTATGCGAGATACATTGTAGATAACTTCTTTGAGGATCAACATGACGATAACACGACAACTGGTTGATGTAAATTAAATGCTGCTGTGAATACCTTAGATGCAAAGATTCTTGAGGTGAGGCTGGTGAACCACTGGAAGAAAAGTAAGCAAGACTTCCCTTCACAACCTTGCCAGCTGCCACCGATATTAAAAAATACAAAAATCAGATAATTAATTTAAAACAAGGAGAAGAGAAAATGTGGTAGAGAAAGAAGAGGGTGAAACATAATGCACACTCAATAAGTAGAGAGATTTTATTTAACAAGTCGTCGTTAAGTTCACAATTGAGTCTGATGCACACATGACATATCTAATCAAGACTAAAATACTTCTGTAGAGTTTACGTAGACCTCAGTTCCTAAATAGAGTAATTGATATTACCAAAAAAAAAACGAATTGACGAGTACTTAAGGAAAAGGGTATCATTTAGAAAAGAGAAGTGACGATTTCATGCCCAAATTCTGAAGTTGGCGCCAAGTCACATAATTTTGAAGCCTTTGCTCAAATAAGAATTTATGCATGAAGATCCTTCAACAGTCATAAATAAACAATTGTACCAAAATGTTTTTTCGTTTTCTAAGTTGACATGGTAGAGACAAAGGACTTCTATTGAGAGAGGATGCAGAGGAGAGGATGAAAAGTGACAATTTCATGCCCATAAGGCATAAATGGAGGTAGTTGAGCTACTGGCCAATCCCTTAGTCCTCTTTGGAGGTACTTGGCAAAGTGAATGTATCAAACGTTAACCTCTTCAAAGAAAATTTTGTCTACAATACTAAAGTCATGCAATTTTCATCTTTTGTTTGAGAATGCATGCAAAACTGCAAATAGAAAACCAGCAGTGCTGATATTGGTTCTAATCAGCAGAAGTGTTGCAAAATTGCAAAATCAAATGAGTATAGAGAAGTAAATGGACATGAACTAACCGTTTCTTGAAGAAAACATGCGTAACAGCAGCAACATAGAAGATCAATTGCGAGATCAAAATCAAAATTATGACGAAGCCATTCGCGATCGCATAGCAGACAAGTGAGACAAAAAGAAAGCTAGAAGCTGACGGATTTGTATGATGCCCGAGGACTGAAACCAGTAGCATAATCATCAACGGTACTGCAAACATCATGATAAAAGGAAAAGGTAGCCTCATATTGTACTCAACGGCTGTCAGCATTGAAGGTATAGGATTGCCAAGTTCCCAAGCTCGTGCTTGCCTCATTAACGCGAAGAATACTACAGCAATGACAAGGCCAACTATCTGTAACAAGCAAACACAAAGTATAAAATAAGAAATTCTTATCACCAATTGACATGCCGAACCACATAATAAAGCTCTACATGTGGATCCGTAACAGCACTACCACCATGTCAGCCCAATTATCAGATGAAAATAGATTGTTTGCTATCTGCGAGCATACAACAAGTAAAGCAAGCATTATGTATATAAGATAGTGATTGGAGACAAAGGGGAATAGGTCATGGATGTCAGTAGAGCATATAAAAATTTGGCAATCAAACGAAGAATGCAAGGTGTGAACTATACTCAAGTAAAGGACCAGAGATTAAAACCTTAGGTATGGAATATACCAAACTGAATACTTACAGCTGAGACATAAAGTGATAGACACAATTACTGGGCAAAAAATTCATTAAAAGGATGTTGTAAAGTGTTGGGTGTCGGCAGATGTACCATAGCTTCTAATATTTAGACTCAATCTTCTCTTATCAAGTTATCAATGTGGAAAACCTGGTAATTGATTAAAAAAATCGATCACAATTGACTTTTTTTTATACTTTCTTGCCTTAGACCTCATATTTAGTCTTTTAACTTACACTGTATATTCCACAAGTAATCAAGTATAGTACCATAAAATAATGTGCGATTTCAAGAAGATTATACATTTATAACTAGCTTAAACTAGCTTAATGGCAACAAATGCGGTTTACCTTGTGGCAGATCCCAATTTGTCTATTAGAAATGTAATGTGAAAAATGTCATGCAAGAGGATCTAAATTCTGAACTGAAATTAAGGAAGCTCTTTCTGGGAGATCAGATGTTCAGACTGCAATAAATGTTCATGAATTCTAATTCAGATTGACCAACTACCTAGGAAAGCCCAGGGATTTGTGACTACTTTGCTCTTTTTGAAGGTTGGTCTTGGTGTTCAGCAAACAAAATGCAGGTTCTTATGACACGCGCAAAAAGCTTAAGCGAAAGACAGCAGTAAGAAAGACCATATAGGCATAACCTTCGAACAGTATAAAAGCATGAATCTAGTAGCAGCAGCAGTGATGGAAACAGAGAAGCTAGTCTTATATGCACAATGAGGATCAACCTGTAGAACGCACAAAGAAAGAATTAAAATGCAGTTGCTTATTAAGTTTAGTTTCAGACAATAGAAAGTGAAAAAATCTACAAAATTCTTGGCAAAGGATCAGCATACTCTACCACTAACAAAACTGTAGTTTTTTCAGACCCCTGGACTGAATTCCAGAGCGCTGGTGCTGAATCTACAATAACCGTCTCCGAATTCAAATTAGGGTATACATGAAGACCAGATGTCCTATCCCATGCAAGTGCCACAGCTGGAAAACATCGCAACTTGCAAAGCCCTGAAATGGGAAATAGTTAGTGTCCGACAAATTTCAAATGAAAGAACTGTGATGATTACATTTGTAATGATTGCACTCAATGCAGTCATGCAATAAGTTCAACTGTCTTGTAATGTAAATTACAAATCCTTGTAATGATCAACCTTTACAAATTGCCATAACAGATAAAAATCATAAATGCAAGAACTCTTAAAACTAAAAGCATCACAGTGACGCAATAAGAAACATAATTTTGATTTGGCACAAGATTAGTCTTACGGCTGTTTTCTGCATCACCATCCTCTTGATCATGAAGCATGGAACTTTTGATTCCACAACCAGTCGTTTTCAGAGACAGTGTAACAGGCAAGAGGCCTAAACTAATGCCAAACGAAAGACGGAGAGCAATGGGATGTTCCTCCTTAAATGACATCACCTGGAAAATCAAGGTTGAGCATAAACACAGTCAAAAATCAGAGTTAATTATCAGTGTTGTTGACGAGTTGGCAGAAAAAACCTTTTGTGAGTAGGTAGACAGAAGTATTGATGAAGGAGATAGTTTTATAGCACCTTCCTCCGGATCAAAAAATTGTCCAACTGCCATTGAAGCTGCTGGCGGAGGTCTTCCAGAAACAGTCTAAACATGAAATCCAGGAAGTTTGCATGTCAACTTAGAAATTCGCTGAACTACCTTAAACAGAATAGAATAGAAATTTATACAATTCCGAGACAATACCGGACGAGGGGCAATCGAAATGGTAATGAACTTGAAGCCCTTCAGTACATCAGGGCTTAACCAAAACACAGCAGAGGGAGGAGGTTGTTCAGTCTGACTCCCTGGTTCAATCTGGGAATAAACATAAACAAAGATGAAATTTACTTGCTTAATCTATACAAAATTCAAAGTCATGGTATTTAGTTTTATAAATCAGCACAAGGGTTGGGACTAATGTACCCAATACCTCCATCTTAACAAGTAGTTAAAGATTTCCTAGGTGAAATTCACCAACATATATTTCACGGAAAAGTTATTTAAGTAGAGTGTGTTCATTATTTTCCTTCACGTGCTACTTAAAAAGCCAAGTTGGATAGAATGTACGACCGCTCAGAATTCATACATAAATGACTATGACCATGTAAAATATTTGTTTCAACAGAGTGTCAACTGAAGAAGGCAAGTAGAAATGGCATACCTGCTTTGGTGCAGGACCTGATGGGATTTGTGACATTTTTGTTGTCACCTCCACTACCCTCTTACTCAGGGGCAAGTCTGACGCTGTATAACCTTTTTCAGGCCATAGATGAATTCTGATTCCATAACAGGGAGAAAGGTTTGTAACAAGTACGAAATGGTTTGTTCCATTAGAACCCTAAACACAGGAGTAAGACGTCAGAAAGGATAGAAAACAGAATACGATAACAAGATGAGCAAGCGCCAGGAAAGGGAGGAATAAAAAAACTGCCAGTTGCTCATGTACTCCGTATTTATTATATACATTATACATATACGGATTAGAATTTCAAGTGTCATGAAAATTGCGCCTTAAAAGTGAAGAATATAAATAACCTAAAAATTACAAACATAAACTTTGAACCAAGTCTATTGCCTAAATAAATTCAATTGAACAAAATAGCCCAGTAATAGTTTGTAAGAGATATCCGTACTTCTAACAAAATCAATGAGACAAGTCGTATCCGTATCTACAAAATTGGTCAGACACTCATTTAACCGAGTTCTCGTATCATCAAAATTTCAAAGACAGACAGAAATGAGTTGGACATGACACTTCTCTGTCCAGTCCGAGTAACGTAGTTTTTTTTATATCATATGATCCCTCCTTTTAACAAGGTTTCAAAGTAGCATTCTATATATCAAGACCATTAAGGACAAAAAAAAGGTAAATGTACTGAGTTTTCCATAAATGCCCAAACTAACCAGTTTCTCTATATCCAGCCACCGCCTTCGGCCGTCCATTGCTAAGACTGTGACCGTGGTCGTCTGAATATATAAGTCCCTCTCCAGACTATCTAAATTCCACTGAATTTTTTTTGGACAGGCAGATAAAATGTCCGCATGAGATCCTGCCATATGAGTTTTGGTCAAAACCATGCCAAAGAAGGAATAAGCTTCACATAACAAAAGAGCTAGCAGTGAACTCTCACTGACTTCGCAATTAGCCTTCTGAATTCTCTCCAACAATCATCGAAGGTGTTTACAAATTTGGTTCAACCCCACGCATATGAAAGGAATTGTCAACGTGCAATTTTTTCGAAATCAGAGTTTTGCCTTTTTCGATGACCAATCAAAACAAAGGTAATGGCTGTATGAGTGTATGGTAGTGAAAACAAATGGTACCCTTTATTATAGATGACAAAACTCCATTTAATGCCATGTATCTCACCCTTCAGAAGTCTGGAACTAGAAGGACATCAATCCGTTATCCTCCCTACTGTGCAGAACTGTCAGGTCTCCTACTATGCTCAACATTTATTTATGTATATGTATCTTCTTTTTCGCCATTGGCTAACAAACAGACTGGCAACATAAGGGGAGGAACACTCCCTTGTCTCTTGAATATCAAAAGAAAAACAATTCTCATTATCTACACAAACAATCGAAGCATAACCTGCAATACCTGTAGAATAGCTTTGGTCATCACCAGTGCGCTGGAGATTTGGAACCACAGGTGCTTGATTTATCAAGTTAGAATCATGATGAAAACCACTTCGAAGCATTTTAGAAAATACTGTCAGTCTTCTTTGTCTATCACTGAACGGATGACCTGTTGCTGGATCTACCAAACTGAGAAGCGTGTGTGACAACTGGATGGAGAGATGATATCATGATTCTGAAATGCAAATTGACACTGTTTCTCTTCACTAGGTAAAACAAGGTTGATTTTTACCTGGGTAACGACTTCATTACACCACAAAATTTCCTGATGTCCCATTGACAACCAAACATTCTTCATCTCCATACTGCTGACCATAAAGCCGTGAGTAGGAGGCACAATACCATCGAGAGTTTCTAACTTCGACCGAACCTTTAGATAGAGTGAAATGATGTTAGAACACACATTGCCGACTCAGTATACACTTAAAACAATCAGTGCTCAAAAAGAGGCTGCTAACAAAATGAAAATTGAATCTTCAGAATCATAAGAAAAGGAACATAAAACTAACACAAATATCAACAGTCAACACCATTCAAGTTAACTACTAGCTTGTGTAACCAAGAGTGTGAATAAATTGCAGGGCTGAATTCAAAAATTTACAATTGTCCATCTTCTTCAAGGTTTTGTGAGTCGATAAATTAATTTGAGAGACTCAGAGGGAGACATTACAATATGAAAGAAGATCCCAGCTCACCACCAACGGTTCATGTCAGAAACCAGATGATAAAATTGGTAGCGCGGCGCCACAAGCACCATTTGATAGTGTAGGCATGACTGTCCCCACACACAACTTTAGGCAGTATAAACATCAATACCTACCAAGGTTTTTGTCTAATTATGTCAAGCTTTTCATAGCCAGATCCTCAAGCAGGATAAATGTTTTTTGTTAATACAGAGTCGAGAGTAATTACTTACTAACTTAGCCAGATATAGTGACATTCCATGTTTCTTTGAGTTTGTTAAGAGCCAGCCAGGTAGTAAATGCAGCTTAGTTGCTCGTGTGGAACCAAATTTACAGATTAATCAAGTGGAAACACGAACTTCAACTGAAACTCTCAAACATGATAGTAAGAAGTTGCAATAATGTTATGCAAAACTTGAATTGGTACTAGGCTTTTGTTTGACTCTTCAAAGATTTAGTTACAGATTACCACCTAAATGTGCTTGTTGCCCCAAAGAACAACTAACTTTTGGAAACACGGTCTAAAATTGACCTCTTGAAAAACTCTCTATCTTATCTCTTTTCTGAATATTCCCTAGAAACCTCCTAGCAAAAGTCAGATTTGACCTAATAAAAAAAAGACATATTTCGGCTACAATTATGATCTTCATTTTTGCCCAAACTGCAAACATGAAAGTTCATGGACTAATGTGGTATAGTTGAAGCATGCAAATATAACAATTTAACTGGTAGTATTCTGTCAAAAGAGTAAACTGTACACAATACCTTCTGCAAACAATTAGCAAAACAGGCACCACATGTAACAGACACAATATTCACAAGCTGAGAAACATGAGATAGACAAACCTGGTAATCATTGATTCCACCAGAAATCGAGATAATAACAACATCAGAAAGCAGGGAATGTGATATATAATTCTGAAAAGTAGGGACATGCATGTTGTATCCTTCTCGCCATCTCTGATTGATGGAAGTATAATAGTAGCCCAATGATGGCTGCAATGGCACAGGAGGTGATCTGCACCAAGTAACCAAATATTACATAACCAGTTAATCGAGATTCTATCAAATCAAAGATCAAAAAGTCACAAGCCAGACAACTCACTGGTGTGGACTTGAGAGCGTAACGATAGTTTTTATGGCTGATTTTCTTAAATTTGGATGAACAGTTGCTGCTCTAGCAACAAAACCACCCATGGAATGACCAACTACTATAACACTTCTAGGTAACTTCCCAGAAATAGCAGCCCCTTCCTTGGCTTTAGCACTGTAGGACTCGCTATACTGATCCAATATCTGGTTTTATGCCAAAATCAAGCAGAAATTTAGTTATATGAAGCTAACAGCGACAATGTCAAAATATGGGGAAAAAACAGTTGCAACTTCAAGTGTGCAGTAAGAAATCCAGTCACTGAAACAGAACTAGTAGTTGAGAAGAAAGAAAAATTGACACCATACCCGGTGTATGGCATATACAACATATTCAGCATGTTCTTCAAGAATGCCACCATCCATGGCTGAATGTTCTCCTTCCAGATCTACAGCAAACCAGTTCAGCATAGAGGGATATTGACTAGGCAGCGAAAATTCAGCACCATCAATATTTTCCCTTTCTTCTGGACTCAAGGATGCTTCCTCATAAAAACTTCGCTCAAGTGGCCCATTGGTGTACGCCCAATAAGACTCTTTTGCCACTGAACGTACCTTCAAGGGAATAAATCAAGAGAAAGCTCTGATAAGGGTTAACTTTACACTTTTATTCTGTGTTGGTGTCAGCTACTTAACAGTATAGATAAATAAAGAACTAGCTTAATGATAGGAGCAGAAGAAAATCATATTGCTCGAAGAAATTAACATCTGCTCATGCAAATCCGTGGTTTTCTTGTATGTATAAAGCTATAATGCTTCTGCCAGTTATCACTTTTAACCATATTTCTAAGGTACTCATTTTCTTTGTGTGTACATCTAATACATATGGTTCCATATTTGCCATAAACACATATTTGTGCATTAGTAAGCACCAAACCTATGATTGAGACATAACTGGAAACAAATAAAAAAGTTCGCAAGATTAAAATTTCGAAATCCAGATTTTATTATAGCAACATAACTTCGTAACCACTAAAGAACTATTTGCCATACTACGCATAAAGTGATACTTGATGAATTGATTACTTCATTCTCATCCAAATCCAACTCATCACAGACTATTGATGTTGTTGCTGATCCAACTCAGATTGACGAATAGTTGCCAAACCCTAGACATATATAGTCATACAAAACCAACACCTTGAATAAATATGCAAACCAAAGTGCTTATTGTAATGTAACTCTAAACCTTAGCTATGGATATAACTATATAAGTATCATTCATTTCTAGCAAGTTCAACATATTTTAAGAGTTACAGTGACGCCATTCTCTTGATACGCCTAGGGTTTAGTGCTTGTGTCCAATCCCTATAAACCGTGTCCAAATATATATCCCCATTCACATCCAATGTAAGAACCAATATTCACCTTTTTTTCCAGGAGTAGAGCTATAGGATAGCAAGCGGTAGAAAACTAATGGTAGAGCGCCACCGGGTAGTAGTACTGATTATCACCCTGTGGCAAGCATAATGTAGACCCTACGCAATGGAGAGAGAATTATATAGGCCCCATTGTGCATGTGGGAGAGTGGTTTTAACACACAACATCATCAGGTGTCACTGTCTCATTTTCCAGCTACCCAAACCCAGATAAATAAGTAAGACAATAACTTCTGCTACCTCAAATACCCTTGAACATTAATGGAAAAAAGAACTGAAACAAGACCATAATCTTAGCATCAGCTCATCCATGGTCCAGCGGTAGCTGTTTATAACCAAATCTGCCATTGTTCGAATACCATAAAAAAACGTCTGTTTCCTAGTTAGGAAATGCTCTTAAACGAGATATATGAGACCTAACATTTGAATGTCAAACCGATTATTTAAGTGACATTTTCCTGATTTCATATTCTCTTATACCTACTTATTAGTTTACGTTTTCTACCTGGCAATTTTTTTATTTCTCTTAAATGTCCAGAAATAGAAACTACTCGAATAATCACCGCCTACTTAGTAAATCAAGCAATCAAGCAATCGAAAATCATATTCAACACTTCGCAAATAAGAAAAACCTAAGCACCTAAGCTAGTTAATTAATCAATAAAACAGCTCAGGTTACTAAACTGATTAAATCAATCAAATAACTCCTCGTCGTAGTTTGTAAAAAAAAACAATCGAAATTATACTCAAAAACCAATACTGGCATACTGCACTAAGCAAGCAAACCGAAAACATCTTA
Organism: Silene vulgaris; assembly: GCA_036897335.1. Lineage (NCBI taxonomy): Eukaryota > Viridiplantae > Streptophyta > Magnoliopsida > Caryophyllales > Caryophyllaceae > Silene > Silene vulgaris. Next base: position 335 of record JAYMSF010001074.1, on the reverse strand, counting down.
ACTTCACTAATTAGGTAATCAAGTAACTAATTATCTTAATTATTTTTAAAAGACAACCGAGATCATATTCAAAAATCAAATCTAAAACAGCTTAAGTTAGTTTACGGAGAAAATATTAATCAATCAAGTAACTAATCATCATAATACTATAAAAACGATCGAAATCATATTATACGCTGCAGTAAATAAGCAAATCTAAAACAGCTAAAGTTGCTTAACTAATTAATCAATCAAGTAACTAATCATCGTAATTAGTTAAAAAACAATTCAATTCTGCACTAAATAAGAAATCTCAAACAGCTCGAGATACTTCATTAAATAATCAATCAGGTAAC
>JAYMSF010001073.1:0-12917 GCA_036897335.1 Silene vulgaris | reverse complement strand
AGTCACTGACTTGAGCGTCGGAGTGAGTTCGCACGGCCCCAAGCCGTGCCCTCCGTTTGTTCATTTTGCAGGAAGATACAAGGGTCAAGCTTCCATCCGACATCTTACGAGCTTACGTGTACCACAAACTTGCTCCATAATTACCCTCGTAATTACACCCGGAACACAAACGTAAACTATTCATTGGGACAAATGAAGTTATTGTTTGCTACCTCATTAATCATAATTATTTTTAACTCTTATTTTTACTCAATTACAATTGGGAAGTTAGACACACAAGTATTTTAATTAAAAGTAAATAAATAATTTAAACCGAGAGATTACATAATGTTGTAAATAAGTATGTAGTTGGTGTAGTACGAAGTAGTATACAATATACATCACTAGTTGACAATAAAGTGAAAACCATTTGAATAGCTAATAAGACAATTAATTCAGTTCTTATAGAAAAATGCTACTCCCTCGCCCTTGCAATCCCATCAAACATTAAGGTAATTACGATTTACAGAGTTCCTAATACTCCGTACTTGTTTCCACACAAACATTTGTGTAAGTGTGTAACTACCTTACAATCTCAAAATCTCAAATGGAGGTATAATAATATGACGAAATAGGAAAAAATAGAATATACTATAAAACTTATACATCAAATATTATCCCATTTGTGCAATCAAAATAATTTTTGCTTTTTGTTTTATTCCGTCTTAAGCTCAAAGAGGGATATACGTATACCCCGTCTTAATTAGGTGGTTCGTTCGTAACTTCGTAAGACGGGTCATACGGGAAGTATCGAATCCCGCCAAAATAACAGTCAACAATAGAAAATCATAACTTTCCCTCCAAACTAAAATCCCCAAAACCCTAAAACCCTAATCAAAATCGAGAGACGAACATGGTGTCGATCTGCGAAGCTCGCGCGAACAATGTAATGGCGATAGTTCATAACGAAACTACTAAATTATCCTTGGATAATCAGCCTCTTCATGATTTCTTATGGTAATTTCGCTTTCTTCGTAATATTTGATTTGATCACTCTTTTATTTTATGATTTTGTTTTTTCCGGTTAATTGTTTGATTATTTGATCCTCATTATGATGTATGACTATGATTATTTTATTCATTGTAGGAGATGCATCAGATATTCAGATGATTACTACAATGCAGGAAATCGCTGTCGAAACCGATAATTCAATCAAAATCAGGAGGTGATTTGTTAAATCCTTAATTTTAGATGAATTTCGATTGAACAAGGTGTTTTTGATAGTTTGTGTGTTTTTTTTTGTTAGAATATTGCATGTTGAAATGTCGCATCTTCCGAAATTGTTGATTGAGCATGAAAAATAGTGTTTGATCTTTCGCAATTTGTTAGTATGATTAATTTTAATTGAAAGTGTAGTGGACCACCTCCCTGGTTAAGTAGATCTTGAAAGCAGTAGGAGTAGCGTAAGCCAACATGATAATAATCTAACTGCACATCAAGTGCGTCGTTTCCTCTTCCCAAACCCATTATACCAGCTGCCTTTTCAGGCTCACCCGGCATAACTGAAAAATCCTTCTGGTCAAACCCACACCCAAATAGTATGGACGATGAATAATAAGCAGGAGTGTCAGACTCAAAAGTGAAGCTTTCGTATGCCATCACGCCGCTAGACTTTGCACCGTTAGCATACATTAAATTGTAATAGCACAGAGAACGGGGATTGGGGTTAGGCGGAGCTGATGTGCACATGGCAGAGTTCTCCATGAGTGGCCAAAAGGAATGAGATAAGGAGTTCCTGAAAACAGGATCAACTTGTTGGAAACGGGTATTTCCGGGTTTTTGGCACTCTGCACACTGGAGCCAGGTGAGTGTAGACCCCGTATCAAGATGCAAATAGTATGTTTTGTACTTTGGTTCATCATCGAATGTGCCTATTCCAATTTTGGCAATATACACACAACCACTGGCACCACCAAGATTAATGCCTTCGACAGGAGGAATGATGTCTTTGGACTCATTATATGCTGAGAAAAGGTTTAAGATTCCGGTAGGAAATAAGCTGCTGCTCAGTATTTGAGCACGGCCTCTTGACTGACTGATAAGCTTTTGGATCTTTTTGGATCTTTTTGGATATAGTCAGCTTTTGGATCTTTTTGGATATAAGTTTGGAAGTGTGTGGGAAGATAGATAATAGAATAATTGAAATGAACAAATATAGAATTCTTTCATGTGTGAAAGTGTTGCAGGCAGAGAGATCATATACAAACAGTTCAGCATTGTGATTACCATGATTCTTTGTCATGAGTTATGTGATGTGCTTGAGCCATACTTATTCACTTAGCAGGCTGCTTGAAATTACATGACATTTACCACCCTACCTAGTTAACCAACACACCTAAGTATGCATGAAAAGTAAGTCGTCTCAATCAATCCCGTTTGTTTTCAGCCATCAACAAAAAACCACCGAAATAACAGTCTCATCCCGATTAGAGTTGACCTGATAATGATCCAGTATAACGTGATAGTCGTTCTCTGGCAAGAAAGCATGGCTAAATGAAAGAGTGTGTATTTTTCTATTGAATTTGTATATGGCTACCCAAAATTGCATAATCAGAAGTGGTTATTCAGAGCCCTTATAAGGTTTATTAACTGAATGCACTTGAAATTTACGAATCCCCTTCGAAATTGCGATTAAATATTACAAAGATCAAGCTAGAATAAAATATGCAATTCTTACCTTAATGCAGCCATATTTTCCCAAGAATTTCTTGCTACAATAACATAAATCTATTCTTATTTGATGGGGCCAATCATTTGCAAGAGTATACTGAAGCAAACCTACCTTTCTTAAGTAACAAGAAAGTTTGATTTTTTATGAAGCAGAACTGGATTACCCAAATGACTGAACAGGGAATGAAATTACCATGTCACTTAGACCTGTTTGAAGTGTAGGGCATGGGTGCGTGTCTGAAACGACATATTTTTTGAAGTTTTTGGTCTAAACTGAGTATTAGGAGTTTGTGTCTTCTCAACATGCGATGTTACCAAATTGAAATAGCAAATACCAGGACTTTACTAAGACATTGACATCTTACATGCAAATTTAATCATGAGACAATAAGTATGTTCTTCTCCATCTAGATTTAAATTTATTATTCTGTAAGGAAAGTCCATTCTGGTGAAACTGAATAGTGTTGAAAGCTTAGGAGTTCGCACAATCTTTGTTCTTGAAGAATAGCTTTTTCTGTTTTGTACCATAGACGACCTTATGATTCACCTGCTGAAATGCTCCAATGATACTCAATGTCTCATGTGGTTCAATCATAAGACAAAAATATATTCCCGTTGGTTCATTTGTCCACACAACGAAGCCTTGTTCCCGCTTGATCTCAAAGTCTGCACCGCCTTCAAGTATTAAGTGGATGGAGGGAAGAGTATCAAACCCCACATCACGTGTCTCGCCAATGCAAAATGTGGGGTCATCTGTTAGACCAGTTGGTCGTAGTATCCTCGGTGGGGGGCCCTTATTTTTAAGCCAAGTCAACAAGGCGGCTTCTACAGAATCATACACTGGTTTGACTAGGTGTGTTATAGAACTGCCGGAGTCTATAATTACTGTGTCCAGTGGAACTATGGGAACGTCGGTCTCGTCAATTTTGATATTAACGAGTTTTACATAATATCTGGAACTGCGTGGGAATTGAAACGTTGTCTCTTGGTAACTACTTGGATCATCCTGTATGTCTTCTTCTCCAAACTGTAGATATGTTGGGCGTTGAGGACCACCTCCCTGGTTAAGTAAATCTTGAAAGCAATAGGAGAAGCTTAAGCCAACATGATTATCGTCTAACTGCACCTGAAGCGCTTTTTTTCCCCTTCCCAAACCCATTATACCAGCTGCTTTTTCAGGCTCATTCGGTTTAACTGAAAAATCCTTCTGGTCAAATCCACACCCAAATAGTATCGGCGGCGAATTGTAATGAGGAGTGTCAGACTCAAAAGTGAATCTTTCGTATCCCAGCACACCATGTGACTTTGCACCATCAGCATACTCTTCATTGTAATAGCACGGTAAACGGGGATCAGGGTTGGGCGAAGCTGGTGTGCAAATGGCAGAGTTCTCCATGACGGGCGTAAAGGTATAAGATAACGAAGTTCTGAAAAGAGGATCAACTTGTGGGAAGCAGGTATTTCCGTCTTTTTGGCACTCGGCACACTGGAGCCAGGTGAGTGTAGACCCCGTGTCAAGATGCAAGTAATATGTTCCGTACTTTGGTTCATCAGGGAATGTGCCTATTCCAATTTTGGCAGCAAACACAAAACCACTAGCACCACCAAGATTATCGCCATCAACAGGAGTAATGACGTCTTTCGACTCGTTATATGCTGAGGAGTGGTTTAAGATTCCGTTAGGAAATAAGCTGCTGCTCAGTATTTGAGCACGGCCTCTTGACTGACTGATAAGTTTTTGGGTCTTCTTGGACATAGTTAGGTTCCCTAGGTAGGCTGGTGACTCTGGCGAGTGAGGAGGGATGAGTGTAATCTTGAGACCCTCAGATGGTATGGGGATAATGTAGGAAATGATTAGCAAAATGAGACAAGGATATAGAGTTATAAGTGATGAGAAAGGTATCTTCGTCATGTTTTTTTGTGTGATTTTAGAGATTTTGTGTGGGTTATTTCAGTTGTGTGCAAGTTCATAATGTACGAGGGTCTATTTATAGTGCTCGAGATTTTGTGTGGGTTATTTCAGTTATTCCAGTCTATATTATCCCCTTTTAACGTTAATGTCAACTTTAACCATTACTTTCTCCAAATATACGTAAAGCTAACATGTCTAATTTTTCACCTTTGTATGTCATATTACCTAAACAATTACGGAGTACTTCATATTATCTTTTTCGAAATGTTGCAACTACATGCAGTGTGAAAAAAGGTGACAAATTAAATGGAATGGACTATGGAGGGATCAGAATATTTTTTTCTATTTCTAACACTGCTAAAGACTCGTAATTGTTTGGTGCAATGACTTGCAAAACTATTTGCATTTTGTATTTATGAAGTAGCGGTGATTTAATACTGTTTTGATGCAATTTTCACTAGGGGTCATCTTGAAACAGCCTTCGTGTGCTTTAACACATGGGTAAGATTGTCAAATGTCTACGTATGATCACCCATACCTTATGGGTTATCATGCGTAGGAGCCTATGTGACATTGGGAATAATGTTGTGGTGATGGTGGTTAAAATGATTTACCAAAGTAACTGTACTTCTCATATTCTGAGATCATTTGAAGATAATTTGTGTTTCTAACACAGAAATAAGATTGCTGGTTTCGTAATTACGCCTTTTTACACCACCATATGCAAGACAGCAAGAGTCTCGAAGACAATAGGGTAATATTGCTGTTGGTTACAAGTCATTTTCTACCCTGAGTGCTTGAGAGGCAAATTATGATGCAGTAAGGAGATGCATTTGCTCTATTACTGGTAATATACTCTATTCAGCAAGTGACAACTGTGTTTTATCAGGATTCCAATTGCGCTTCTAGACTTAGAATTTAGAAACCCTCAAATCTGTTTTGCGCACTATACTTTTGTCATATGTATCTATATTCATTAACGTAAGGAAGAAAACGCGCAAATGAACTACCTGACCAGCCTGGTTTAGCATTGCAGTGCTCAATTACTCTGTGACAGTTTTTTTTTACTTTTTACATCTGTGTTTTGCTGTTTTCAATCATCACCACTGCTACTGAAGAAACGTAAGTTGATTTGCTGTACTTGGTGATAAAACGTCGAGTTTGATTCTGATGTTTAAATTGAAGTTGCAGGTCCTCATTGTTTCAATTATGGCAAGACACGGTTTCAGGGTAAAGATTTCAACTTCGAGATTCAGGCGTCTATTCTTGGTGTATGAACGCATTTGTAAAGGTAGAAACTTTCATATCTTAATCAAATTATGTTCTCATTTAGCAGAATACATTGAACAAGTTTGCTCTCCTGATTTAGCAAATACATTGATATATTTGTTTTGTTCACATGCTCAGCAGGTGGAAGGTGCACCAAATACCATCAAACTTCCAATTCTGTGTTTGTGCTGATAAACTTGCATTTTTAGGCCTTCCAATTTTGTTGTAATAATATCTTGCGTAAACGCGTAATTTGTAACTGATCGTGCATTACTTAGTGATGTAGTTTGGTACGAGCGAAAAAGGCTCCTCACTAAAGCTCCATACACAGAAATGACAGAACTCTGTGGAAGTCTCTCTCGTCCTTGGAGAAGAGGCTGCATTCTCTTGTATAAGCAGAAAAACGGAATATTTAGACTCAAGCGGAGTACTGGAGTCGAATTATTCATTCATTCTACATTCTCATTTTTACTGTATACTTGTGTATAGAAGAAGCTATAGGAACCCTAGTCTAGTACTATGACTATTTAGATACGTGGATAATTGATTTGGAAGTCTGATAATTCAAACATAATTGTTCAAACGGAGGCATTGCGCCATAGAACTACCGAATTTATCGGTTTCAAGAAAATAATGTTGAAGATCTTATTAAAAGTTGCAATGGAGCCGAACCTTTGGTGTTTTTGGGGTGGGGATTGAGTTTATAGGGAAGGGAGGGGTAGGGTTGTGGTGGTTGACGCCTTGACGGTGGTTCAGTTTCAATGACGGTGGCATGAAGAGTGCTTGACCAGGGTGGGTTGGGACTTGGGAATGGGGGAGGGAAGCTGAGTACCGGCGACAGTAGAGCATGAAAGTCGACGCTAGTGACTGGAGGGTTCATGAGCCACTTTGGTGGCGGTGGTTGAGTTTCTATAATTGATTTAACATTTCCCATTATATTACGGAATTATATAAACCTTCTAATCAACGAGAGTTCAATTCATTTGCTTCTACCTTTTCTTTGCTCCGCTATGAGTCAAATGCCCCCCTTACTCCCTTAGTAGTTGTTGATACAGACTATGTGTCAATGTGCCGCAAAAGTTTATTCTACACACTAAAGTAATCACTAAATCGGAAATTTGTGCTCCAAAACTCTCACATGTCTATATACATACCTACGGTTCTTCTAACTTCATTAAACATGGTTATTTCATTAAAAATCCAAATGATAAAAAAATACAGAGTATATAATTATTTCATTAAACATGGTTACGTTAATTTCACCTTTCACTTCTTAAGAGAATCAAGAGTAGGTGATTTGGTTAAATTTGGCAAGGAATCATCCGAGAAAGATGACCAAACCTTTGAAAATTAAGAGATGGGGAAGGTTGATGCTTGTAAATTTGTGTGTTGTGACACATCAATTATGGAGCATTTAACAATTTTAAAGATATATTTTAACAAATTTACGGTAAGCTGCAAGCCTACTACGAAAGCAATGAATAAAATTTACTTTCATTTGAATTGTTATTTGTTAAGGTCTTGGTTTACTTCATATACTTCTCTTTTACCCGATAAAAACAAAAACATGTCTTTGTATAAATAAAATATTAAAATAGTATTATATACGCAATATAGCCCGTAAGAAACAAATCGAAACTCAAATGTTGAGGGAGTCGTTTATTACTTTCGCGGTTTCTCATTCATCTAATCATATTTTAATACATTTATCTCGAGTATAATAAGCAAAACAAGCTCAAATCGACGAACAAAAAATGTCCCAATAAATTTTTTATTGTACCTCAAGAAACATACCAAGTTACCAACTTGTTATAAAACATTTGGTAGTCGTATAATCGTTTGCTACCGTAGTACCGTGTATAGTTGCCATCATTGGTGTCATAATAATTTCTAGTACCTTATATTGCTGGATTTCAATCATTAATTTCTTGGATTCAATTATACTCTGCAATTACTTGCAATTAAGAGTTTTTAATTAGAGACATCTACCAAAGTTAGCAGGTATAACTATATGCTTATGACATTAGCTAAAAAATGTGTTGGTAAAACATAATCATTCAAATAAGATGTAATTGTTTTAAGTTTGTAAGTAAATAGACAAATCTCGGTGCCAAAATATGATTTTAGTCCAAATTTTACGAATAACAAAAGTATAAATCTCTATCTTGAATAATTTTCGTACTTTTAGCATCTATATGGTTGCTCATTTGTTGTAATCAAAGGTAATCAAAGGCTGATTTTGTATTGACGAGTTTCAGACTCATATCATAATATCGTTGTTTAGTGTTTTCTACTAAGATATGCTAATTTTTCCTTAACATCTTGCCATTTTAGCAAGAGTCCGCGCCAAGGACTTGAAACAGTGACCTCTCTCGGTCACACGACAACACCTTAACCTCCGTGCCAAGTTTTCCCTTGTATCTAGTGATTTTACTAGCTAAACTAGTCAAAATGGATTCGTACAGAAATTTACTAAACTAATTGACATTGGCTAATTATCAAATTATTATTGACAACAAAATAACAAAACTATTTTATGATGTTAGGACAGCCCCTTGTAATTTTGTGTGGTGGCTCTACAAAGCAACAAAAAGAAAGGCAAAAGCACATGAGCTGTTAGTTGGCATTGCCTTACTATGCGCTTCATTTAGTCCTTCTGAATTCTAAGCAATAAATCTTCTCATTATTCATTTATTCCTTCACTTGACGAAAACATATCTCATTATTTCTGCTCCAAAATCTTATCCCCATCCTCTATATATCAAATTTAATCATTAAATGTTAAGCCGAAATTAGCATTAAACGTGATGTTAGGGGTTGGATTTCTGCTCATGAAATGAAGAATGAGTAAACTTTTTGGGTGTAATAGTAGTTGTTTAACTTTTTATTATGCACTACTCACTGTGGTCAACAATAAACATCGACTTAAAACTTAAAAGAATACCCTCATAACATGCAAATTAGCATTAGCTACGTAAAATTCAATCAATGAGACTACTAAATAACTATGATCTTGATTTGATACTGAATTTTTAGATTATTTAAAATTTATTCTAAGTTTACATATATTTTTTTAGAGGTTAATCTCATCTTGAAAGCAATCATAGACATTGCCTAACAAAATGTTTATACAAGCTTTGGCAAGTCTCTTAGGACGTGAATATATCCGTCTTAATATGAAAATAAGACCATTTGCTTCCACTTATATATACTCCTATAAGACAAGCCCTCTATTAGTTCTTAGGCGTCATTCTTGCATCTTATCTACCATATTTAACCGGTTTTAAGTTTAAAACATATATTATCATCTTAAACAAAAAAATTACGAGCTTTCAATTGGTTATACAGTAGTAATTTATATACTTGCGGCACTCCTAGAGGGTTAGCGGCTAATAGTGGTTGTATGCTCTAATAAACTAGTTATTTAATAAATTAAATAAAATAATTTAGTAACATAACATTAAAAACTTTATATTATATCAAATGATTGATCGGGCTCACATGGCCAACTCAAACTACTCCATTCACAACTAATTTATTAAACATCATACATTAAATTAAACTTAGATCTCCTATATGGGTTCTTTCCTACATGTATGTATCCAATTCTAAATATCTTGTCTTGTGTTATAAAGGATAAATTTCAAACACACCCAAAAAAAAATCAAACTTTTTTAGCTTAAATTCATTTAGCTAAATAAAGCTAAAAATATCATGGAACAACATAAAGGGCAAATTAATAACCTTTTAGAAGATACTTGGTTTTTTGGTAACACATTGAAAAACAAATCAAAATTATCAAAAACTATGGTAAGGTGTAACTCCGACCCTTGTCCTAGCTCAAGCACAAATGAAGATTATAATCATCCTTTAAAAACAAGCAACAATGGCCTTCTTCGGACACCCTCGCTCCCGGTTTCCTTAGGCAAAGACGTAAAATACGAGCTTGGAAATGAAGATGAGGATGATGAGGAGCCAAGAATGGGTGATTTGATAAGGCAAGCTATGCCAATGCCAAAGGTTAGTAGAAGATTGGAAAGGACTCCGTCTTTGCCTCCTTGCAGGGGGACGAGTAAAGGTCTAACTGTGGTGTCAGACGTTCAAAATGGTGCTAGTAATGGTAGGAAAGTGTCGGTAGAGCTATCGCCTTTTTTGCAAGAGAAGGGTCCTATTGGTATGGTTAAGTTGACTAGAAGAGCTTCTATGGACTCTTCTTTGTTGCCACCTAAATACACTTCTAAGGTATCAAATGAAACTTAATCTTGTTTTGTTCTTGCTTATTCTAAGTGTTCTTTAGCTTCTAATGGCTAATATCTATTTAATCTCCTAATTTCAAATCGTAACTCAGCCACTTCGTTTACGATTATAGATTAAGATGTCAGCTAACTTAACTGATAAAGTCATAATGAATGCTCCTCATAACTTGAGTTCAAATCCGCAATATATGCACCTCCGGCTTCTTTTAGACGAATAAAAAAACAATATATAGACTATTTAGCCGACCTTGAATATTCTAAAAACGAGAGGGTTGATTGGTGAAGTATATATTTGATCAAGTTAAAGATTGTCGGTGCAACTAAGTTGTGGCAATTTAATGAGTTAACATCTTAAGTTACGAGTTGGTTTTCTTAACCGACTGATAGTCCTGTGAGATCGTTGTATGACGCATAATAAATTTCATAATAACTCGTGTAACTTGTGTAACAACAGTGTTAAATAAAATACTCGTATAAGGTAATTTTACGTTATACACCGAACTAATTTGAGAGTTTGTGTTTCAACATATACCATCTACATCTCAAATCAATGACATTGTAACTTAAACATTGTTGATGCCATTATTTACAGGCTACAAAACAAAGTGGTCTCAACTCCAAGAACAAAACACTGAAAAAACATGAGCAACCCGAAACTGAAACACATACCAAGTCACGAAAAAGCCCAAATGACGAGCTGCAACGGTTCAAGGACTTGGGCTTTTCATCGGACGACAACGGTGTAGGCCCAAATATGACCCAAAAGCTTCCTGGACTACAAAGAAGAGCTAGCCTTGATCCACAAGTTAGTAGACCCAGAAGGCCCAATGTTTCGGAATCGTTGCGAAAACTGTCATCGCCTTCGTTTGGGCCGTCACCGGTCCCTAAATGGGCTGATCATAAGGCCTCATCGGCCCAAGATATGAAGGCTCAAATTAAGTTTTGGGCTCGAGCTGTTGCATCGAATGTGCGTCAAGAGTGTTGATCTTTACCAATGATAATTCATGTTTTATCTACTAATGATTTATAAATTTTCTAAAATAAAGTTTATAGGACCCTTAACTTGAAAACTAACTATTTTTACCAACATCATCATGAGATTTTGATCAACCTATATTTTTGTGAAATTATGTTTATGAAATTGTACAATGAAAAGTTATGTACAATATGAAACCTTGTGTGAGTTGCTAATAAAAAAAATAGTCATTTTTATAAATAAAAATATACTTCGTAAAAAATATATATATCGGCACTCCCAAATATCATATGTTGCTCTTCAAAATTTGTGTGGCCGCTTTGTTTTACCCGAGAACTACTTGTCTATGTGATTTACAGACATTTTTGGCATGCGACCATGCAATCCCGAAAACCGTGTATACACTTCAATTTGGGCCATTTGGAGATCGTACTCCTCAAAATTTGTGTGGCCACTTTATCTGACATGGGGAAGCCTTCGTGCAATTTCTGGACATTTTTGTTCCGGGACTCTAAAATCCCGAAAATCGTGTATTATATATATACACTTGATTTTTCTCTCGATTTTCTTACCAGGTATTCAGGGTCGCTTTAGGATCTACCCTATTCGATTTTAGTCCCAAATAACAAGTATTAATTCATTTTTTACGATTATTCGATTTTCGCCCGAGGCTGATTTATCGCATATCAGGACCCTCAAATGTCCTCAATTGCTTCTCAAAATTTGTGTGGCCACTTTATCTCACCTGGGGAAGCCTTCATGCTATTTCTGGACATTTTTGTTCCGGAACCCTAAAATCCTGAAAATCGTGTATTACACACTTCAATTTGAGCCGTTCGAGAGGGCATACAGGGTCATGTTTCTTTTTGTCTCGATTTTCTTACCAAGTGTCCATGGTCGCTTTAGGATCTACCCTATTCGATTTTGGTCCCAAATAAGAAGTATTAATTCATTTTTTATGATTATTCGATTTTCGCCCGAGGCTGATTTATCGCATATCGGGACCCTCAAATGTCCTCAATTGCTTCTCAAAATTTGTGTGCCCACTTTATCTAACCTAGAGAAGCCTTCGTGCAATTTCTAGACATTTTTGTTCCGGAACCCTGGAATCCTGAAAATCGTGTATTATACACTTCAATTTGAGCCGTTCGAGAGGGCATACAGGGTCACGTTTCTTTTTCTCTCGATTTTCTTACCAGGTGTTCAGGGTCGCTTTAGGATCTACCATATTCGATTTTAGTCCCGAATAACAAGTATTAATTCATTTTATACGATTATACGATTTTCCCATCATAGGCTGATTTATCGCATACCGGGACCCTCAAATGTCCCCAATTACTTCTCAAAGTTTTTGTGGGCACTTTATCTGACTTGGGGAAGCTTTCGTGCAATTTCTGGACATTTTTGTTCCGAAGCCCTAGAACCCCGAAAATCGTGTATTATAGTATATTTCATTTTGAGTCGTCCACCTGTCCGGGAGGGAGTACAAGGTCACGTTTCTTTTTCTCCCTATTTTCTTACCAAGTGTTCAGAGCCAGTTTAGGATCTACCTTATTCGATTTTAGTCCTAAATAACAAGTATTAATTCATTTTTTACGACTATTCGATTTTTCCTTCGAGGCTGATTTATCGCATACCGGGACCCTCAAATGTTCTCACTTCTTAAAATTTGTGTGGCCAGTTTATCTGACCGGGGGAAACCTTTGTGCAATTTATGAACTGATGGGGCATATTCTGCACCGGCTGACCGGGTCAACATCTTGACCAGAGTCAATGCTCACTGACCTCAAGTCA
>JAYMSF010001072.1:0-12921 GCA_036897335.1 Silene vulgaris | reverse complement strand
ATGGAAGTATATTCACTTTAAAGGAGAAAGGGTTAAAGTGAGAAGAGATCCAAACTTGTGATAAAACGGCGGGAATATTGTTCTATACGAGGCTGGATCAAATCTGGAACTGGATGTTGGATATCAGAAGGTGGCAATTGGCAAAGGTTTGATTTCCGACGCCTCATATATCTGAGCTATGGATCAAAGGTTTCTGAATGCACTCAAAACAAATGAATGTTCCGGAAGATGATGCTGCATGCACAATGTTATTGATGTATGTGTATTCGCTAGATCCGACATTCTGGCAAATGGGTCATAGTACCACTTCGATAGATACGATTAGGGGTATTTATATTGATTGTGTGTATTATTCTTACATACGTTTTCATTTCCCAACTTTAACCCGCTCTCAAATAAATAGATAATTTTTTTTTGGAATTTTCGACATTTAACAGTATAAAAACAGGACTCGGACTCTCGATTGCCAAAAGGGAGGTATTTGGAAATACCTCATTTATTTTTCATTCATATCATCATATCCATCCTCATCCTCATCCTCATCCTCATCCTGCACATAAATGTGCATACCAAGCCTTGAACCTGAGACTTGGAGGTTGATGCACTAGTGTCTCAACCAACAAATCACATGGAGACTGGTGACTAAACTTCACTTTAGTTTATTCAAGTATAAAATCCAGATCTTGTTGACGACTTCTTTTAAAACACAAATACTTGTATAAAACCGTTTTATGCACTTTCAGTAATGTTACCACATGCTTCGAGAATAACCTTCTATAATTTCTGTCATTCAATCAAAAAATGTATTTGTCCGTTAATATACATGTACAATACTACAATCTCTACCCTGAAAAGGTACATACAGAGGAGAAACTAGACATTAGTGGCGAAGAATCAGAGATTCGGAGACAAATCACGAATAAGCTCTGATTAGTAATTCACTTAGCAGCATAGCACTTTCGTTAGCGAAGAATCAATAAAAAAAATGTACACAAAAATGCACCCCCTAATAACCTGTCCTAGAGTCTAATCAGGCAGCATGGTTGAGGCAGGGAGATGAAACCTCGGCGAGCCCTTTCATAAGCAAAACAACATCCTCGGACGAACCCAGAAGATAGCGGGCATTTGAATGCTTTCTCCCAACAGCACACGAGAAATAGTTGTCACTTTGAAGATCTAGTACAGAAACACCCTCATCATATAATGCAGGAGGCACATTAGCGCGTGGTTTAGCTTGGAAATGAGTTACATTAGTTCTATGTGACCCTATAAATGATTTGATCCCACTTTTGTAGGTCGGTGATGTCATCCTAACCGCATCTATTGCCTTGGCTCGTGATAGTACTGGTGACTCGACAGGCAATTCTGGCTCGAAAAATGAATAAATGTCTTCATCCTGATACATATTTCACATTGCAAACAGTAAGAGTCCAATACACTGAAATAATTATATAATTAAACTTTTTCTGATTGAAACGACATTGCACGAAAGGCTAGAATCACTTTGTTGAAAGAATTGAACCAGGAACATTCACTTCTTAAGGCAAAATACACAGATCTCGATAATCATTCGGGAAGTGTATGAACAAGTAGCATAGACATTATGCAAAATGCTATGGTGGTGGGCGAACCTTTCCAAGAAAATGTCCAATACATAAGACATAATCGATAGGCTTGTTAATGCCTTTCTGGTGAACTATTTCCCCTAGAATGCGATCCATTGCCACGCCCTGCAGCAGCCGGATTAACATAAGTGGCAATCAACAAATATAATGCGCGGTGTTCCTAAAAGACCAAGTTTTGCAGTAACATTAATGCTGAAAACTTTCAGACCTTTGTTACTCCAGCTGCTCGGACTTCAACAGTTGTTGCACCCTGAAAAATATCAACAAAAGAATTGGCAATTGGGCCAGTCCAGAGATGTTGCAACAGGTCCCTTGCCTGGATCCTCCCGAACTCAATGTCTGTAGATCAGTGAAAGCTATGTCACTTGTACTCGGACATAAGTATCTAACATGAGTGCATATCCAAACTGTCAGACTCGTACCCACATATCCGAGTGCAGAGTGTAGGATACAGGTACGAAAGGTAACGTGAGGAGTCAAAAATAACAGATTCTATGCCTCAAGCTAGACATTTGGCTTAATACCTGCATATTTGAAGCTCCATAGAAGTGAAGTCTCGCGATGCTCAAAATAGGAACGCGGAGTTCTCTCTGTGAAGTACTCGAAAACATGCTGACAAAAGAGCAGAACTACTAAGAGGTGGTGACACTGGAAAAAAATTCATGAACACTAATATCAACTTTGACAAGTTCAATTATCGAGACAAATATTTTCATAAACGGATATTGTGATGAAATGTCGGTCCAACTCGACATCATTAGACCACCAATATCAAATGAGGACTATATAAAAGGGATAGAGGGAGCATTCAATATACCTTAATGCTGTCTACGCATTCCAAGTTGACGCATTCTGGCATGGTTGTCATCCAATCACCCTTTGTGTGGCGCAGGAAAATACCATTTTCAGCTGCCAACCACAGATTGTAGCCACTGAAGTTCTGCAATAGAAATGAATCAGCTTGAATATACCAAAGTATAAGTTGCCATAAGCAGAGACGAGAAGAATACCTCATCAAGAACATCTCTGACGCTTCCACTCATCACCAATGTCGTGGTGTTTGGGTCGTTACTAATCTTTCTCAATGCGTCTTGTAGCCCAGGGTGCAAACTAAGCTCCATGTCCTTAATTTGATCGCCGGCCGTGCCTTTAGTTTTGACTGATTGAGTTAGGATTGCATTGAATCCCTGTGATTAAAGATGTGTTATGTGATGTCAATATGAACAAAAAATTCAATTTCACATCAGGCAAAAGGGCCATTCAATTCAGGTCAGTTCTGCAAAAGATCGAGGAAGAAAAAAATAGCTTACTAGAACGAGGAGTCTGTGGTCAGACCGTGAGTAATTCTCTGTAGCAAGGCTAACTGGAAGCGATGGTCGAACTTGTGTTGTATGTACTTGAGCTTCAACCGTTGTTCCAATGAGTTCACTGGTTCACACGCAGCACGAAAATAAGCAGTTTTAGTTAGGCACAAAATAAAGACTATCTTAGGAGACACAGAATTCATCAAGTCATTCAGAGGCCAGTACTCATGGCTTGAGTTCAAAACCCGTAGCATTAAAACTGCCTGTAATCCGGTATGGCTTCTTTACACTCACAAAAGAACAATAATACAAAATGAGTATTCTTCTTCTTAACCACCTGTCTCTGAGAAGTTTTCTGTAAATATTTATAATACTTGATCTAGCAGCAAAAAATAAGAAAAAACCAGATCGATTTATTGACCCAATTTTCTGAACACTAATTAGATGTGACCATAAATCTACAATCTAAACCATATTCAGTTTCCAAACTGAAATTTCATTTTCCGCAAACTGAAGGATTTGAAGGTGCAAGAGTATGAAATAGATTCAGTCCAGCCTAATGCCTTCCAAAATAACAACGAAAACAACATCATGAGACATACCTGACAAATATCCCTGCCCACTCCCGAGCAGTATGATTGGTCACATACTCGTAGTTAAGTTGATGTCTCTTTTCTCGTTCATCACTGGGCATATTTAGTGCATAATGGATTGAAACAGCAACCTCTGAAATATTCCATGGGTTCACTAAAATAGCTCCAGCGCCAAGAGACTGCGCCGCACCTGCAAACTAAAGCGACTTCAAAGAATTAAAACAGCAAAAATGGAAATAAAGCAGGGTTATCTACAAATCAACAGCAAATATAAAAATTAAGGCAAGCAATACCTCACTTAGAATCAGAACCCCTTTCTTTGAAGCTTGGCAAGCCACAAATTCGTAACTCACTAAATTCATGCCATCCCTTAGAGAAGTGACAAGTGCAACATCTAGCATCACAACATTCACAAGTACTATAATGACCGAGTTACTCATTATTTAGGTGTTGTATACGCTTGTATGATGCGTTGTTCGAAAAATTACCAGTAACTGCATAGAGTGCACACAATGCAGTGAAGTCAAGAGATCTATCCTGCAGAAAAATTAAATAATAAAAACAATTTCATGTGCCATTTGCCATGTTCTAAAGATAATTACATCCTTCGAAATAAAATCATCAGACAGAAAGAATGAATGCAATGAGGGAGCTGTTTGGTGAAGTAAAGACCAGGTGATGTATAGGGACAGAAGTAAGAGATCCGAATCTGCCATTGATGCGACCAACAATTTCATGAACCTGGCTTGTAAGCTTTTGATCTGGTAAAATCAATATTCAGAGCACATACAAATTAAACTTCAGGGCCAAAATATATACCATGAAAGGTCAATTGCAAATTACGAATAACTAACAAATAGCAGCGCTCAATGTAAATTTAAGAATAAAATGAGAAAGATAAGCAAGTGCATACATTCAGGAACGTCAGTTCTCGTTGGCACAGCAATTTGCAACAGAACGACTTTATCACACCAGTCTGGATTTTCCTCCAGAAACTTCTCAAAAGCAAGTATTTTCTGAGGAATACCTTTGATCATGTCTAGACGATCAACGCCTAACATAACCTGGTATATTAGAAAAATGAATCGACTAGCAAGCATTAGTTTCTTGATGAAGCACCTGCGAGTCTGCTCTAACAATAAGGAACAATCAATCACTCAGAACAATCTCATACCAAACTACATATTTCGCCTAAAATAGGGCTGATTAGGGAAATATGACTACAAAATTGGTACAAACAACACATTATATACCCAATTTTCACTTCAAGGGTCTCAACATGATCATCTTGGCGTCATGGAACAGTTCTTTATCATTGCCTTGTGCACTATGGTACTAAGTTAGACGTATCAGACAGGGGTACGAGATTAATTATGAAATGTCAAGTAACAAAGCTTGTGCTACAGTTGATCTGACATAGATCCTAGGACAGATGGAAAGCAGAACTAGGGATTCCAACCTAGATAGATGTCTTGTGCACCAACCTTTCGTCCAGCAAACCTCTGTCTCAAATCCTTCATGTAATCTTGCACCTGTTGAAGCTTAAGAGCTCGAGTGAACCGCTCTGAATCTATCCCAACAGGAAACTGCATTGACACAGTTAGCAGAGAGAGACGAATCATCAAGATCAATAGGTGTGAAACAACAGTATCTATTCTTAAATTAACTACGCTGTAGGATACATGTCTGTAATCTTTATTATCTCTGTTGTGTTCTCTCACTTGCTTCACATAATATAAAAAAAAAATATAGAAATGTGGAATCATCAACAGCTTACCGCTGCAACTCTTGTAAGTCTCCCTTGATTATCTACTCCGTCAAGTGTACCTTCCACTGCCAGGATTCTAGTACAAGCACTAACAAAATGTCTTGCATAGTCGTACGTGTGAAAGCTACAAGGGAAAATCAACCAATCACTAGAAACCATATTTGTGGATGAACTGATGCTATTAATCCGGAGATACAAAATTAAGGACCTCAAGTTGAGATACATACGCAAATTATCCCTAGTATGAATGAGTTACATAATATTGCACAGTTACGAATCATTTTTGCCACATAAGAAAAAGAAAGAGAGCAAAGCTAAGGAGATTCATAAAATTGGAAGCAAATGAAGGGAAGGAAAAGGGAAAAAAACAAGTTAAGCGAAAAGATAACAGAAAAGGAAGGAAATGGTGCCATGTTACGCTTTCATTAATAGGAAAAACGATCGAGTCAGATCAGGTGCAATATTGTGTAACTCACTCAAACTTGGGACGATTCCTCAACTTCAGAATAATATCAAAAGAACACCAATACGTAATCACTTTAAGACTTAAAAGTTTAAACAACTTCAATATCATTGTAAAATTACATGCTTCTGCTTTCTTATATGCTACACAAGAAAGTGGCACAGAAGGATCAGCATTAAAGATCATTCCACCCTTCCAAAGTTCAGAGCTTTAGAAAATTCATTCTGCATTAAGCTTAAAAAACCAGGAAACGAAAACCTATCCAAGTATGTGTCGGATTTGGCAGGACTCAATTACTTAGATACAGGACCCTGCCCTAAACTGAGTATATGGGTGTGGGAATAAGTTTACAAACCAAAAAAAGAGATGAACACGAGACATTTGGTATCTATCTACAAGATGGGGAGGGGACAGCTTATCACATAACAGTATAACACACTCCACCAAACAATTACATTCTAACTACAAAAGAAGCCAAGATGATCATGATTCATGACCTCATAACAGTATAACACATTCCACCAAACAATTGCCGAGTTCTCATTGCTATCTGATTGAAGGCAATGTGATACTCTCTATATCTAAACAATCTGCCTTTTCATTAATTGACTTACAGTTGTTCTGCAGAATAAAAGCTCCTAATCAAGAACAGATCAACCATTTCAATCGAACTTTTGCCTCTTCTATATATTTTTTTTTTTTGTTAAGGGCTGTAACTCTAGCACTTATTCCGACAATCTCCCTAGAGGCCTAGACCTTATAACATATTTGTTCTTATGACGGATATCCCATTATGATAAATTATCGGGAATCGTGAAGGCCAAAATCTCTTCCACAACTTCAGTTCAAATACCAAACCCAACACAAGAAAAAGTATGACAATTAGAAATTCAAGACGAGTGGTAAGTGAAGGAACTATACTGGCCTGGCTGATAGAACATTCCAATATTATGTTCCTTGGCATTTACATGACGATATATCTAGAGATTGCTCAGAAATGAATTTGGGTCACCCAATGGTATTGAATTCAGTATCACCATTCTAAAATGTGAGAGTTATGTACTACTACTACTACTACTACTACTACTACTAATATAACACTCTATGCTGGTATGGTGGTATTGAAACTCAACAACACGGAATGACACTCTATCACTTCCATCTTTACTGTGTAGACCGGAGACACTGAGTTCAACACAGAAAACTTCACATTCAAACTGAGTAAAAACGGAAATTTAGTGTGTCAAAAGATATAATAGAGTTAAAATAGTTACCCAACTATGTCGGCTGAAAGAACAGATCTCAGCAGCTGTGATCGTGAAGGCAATGTCCTGACTATTTCCGAGGATGGGAAAGGTGTGTGCAAAAACCAGCCAACTTTCATTGCACTGTCGTGTTCTTTCAGAAATTGTGGAAGATACATCAAGTGATAATCATGACACCAAACTATATCACCCTCATTGTAATGCTTGCACACAACATCAGCAAATCCCTGGTTTGCATTCCTGTAAGCATCAAACTGAGACTGAATACCCCGAGTAGTTGCAAGACGATCTTCTTGGGGAAGCCCAAAGTAATGCAATAGAGGCCACAAGATTTTGTTGCAGTAACCATTGTAATACTGATGAAAAGTTTCTTCATCAAGAAAAACTGGGATACACTTCTGCATACAGTGAACAGTCCTATGAGAAAATTATGTTCCCTCCATCCCGTTTATTTTGCATGTGTTCAACTTTGTTGGTCAGACGAGGTCGACTTTGATCAATATTTCTCACAATATACTATACTGTGGTTGCAACATTTAAAAACTATAATTTGAACATAGTCGTTTTGATAAACCAAGCATACCAAATTTACACTATACTGCTTCATATTTTTTGATAAAATGTTCAAAGTCGACATTGGTTGATGGTTGACCACCAAAGTCTAACGGCACGACTGTAAGAAAGCTGAAAGTATTAGTTTTGATGTCTAAGAAAATAAATAAGTTCAACCTTTTCAGCCAAGGCTTTAGTTAGGGATTGCTTTCCAACTTCATCTGGTACATTCACCCCAGCCCAGCCAATCCATCTGGCGTCTAAATCTTCCAAACCTTTGTAATAACAGAACCCGACAGATTCAATGCAGAATATCAGAATCTGTCACTGAAGTTGCAAAGCATTCTAATATCCAAGATTTTAATAGTTTGCAACATAAGTTTTCTAAAATACGCAACCAGATTAAATGCAGAATATTAAAATGCATCAGTGATCAGTTGTCTAAAATACGCAACCAGTAAAGGGAAATATTCATGATATTTCAGCAAGGTATATCGCCCCCAATCTTTCAAAGCTTTGTGAAAAGAACCCGAAGTTGTTAGCTTTCTATGTCAAGAGCAATAACTTCGGGCTCTTTTCACAAAGCTTCGAAAGATTTGTGACAGGTACTATTGGATAACAGCAAACAACATCAACGATTAGCTTTCTAAATATAGCAGTTAAAGATATCGAAGACTTGAATCTATGACAGCAGTTAAAAGATTCAGTACTCACCGGAAAGTGCACTGACAAGACCCCCTACACTAATCTCTAACTGCCATGAATCTTTGCCTTTCCTTGTCGCAGAAACCGGAAGCCTATTTGCTACCACCAGCAATTTCTGTTTACATCGATTACTAGACGCTGTCGCTTCTGAAATCCTTTCAGGGTGCTCTTCCTGATAACTAAACACACAATTGTCACCCTCGTGAAAGAATATATCACCCCCATACTGATCACCTCCTCGAATACTTCGGCCCCCTATACGATGATAATAGTTATGAAACTGCTTCACCTCCTTTTCACTAATTATCCCACCCATTGTCATCTACTACCGCCTGAAACTACTAGCATATTCGCGAAATGCTATCAATTCAAGCCTGCATTTTTAAGGCAAAGAGTTCAATTCAATAACCCATATCTACAACAATGAGACGGTCTTGCACGTGAAACCAACCAATTCTTTATGCATGTATTCCTCATTTGGGTTCTTGAGTAAGACTCACGTGTAAAACCGTCTCATATTACATCTATAATCTATTGCACAAAAGCCGATTCTTGGAATAAAAAAAAATTAGTGCACTCAAATAGCATAAATTCACAATAAAATCAACAATGTAGTTCTTTTTTATTGCATAACGACATTAATTAATGGAAATAATGCAAATTGAATTATGGGTTTCATGCATTTAATTCAATTGATAAAACATAAATAAATTACCATCCAAGGAATTCAACAAAGATAACAAAATTACTAAGAATTCAGCAAATTTGGTAACCAAAAAAAAATACAATTCATCAAATTATTCATTCAAGAACATGAAATGTAAACATGAATAAAATTACATGTTACCTAACTTTGTGAAGATTGGTAATTCTGGGATTTTGATTGATCGTCAAACAAAGACTCTGTTTTTTTATTGTTATATTATGCGAATCAAAAACGTGATATGAAAAATGGATTTTTTGAAAGTGATAGACGGTCGTTATCCCAAGTTTTGGCCGTTTTGGCCATGCAACTTGAACGCAAGGTCTCTCATATAGCCAGTCAGTTATGGTTGTTTGGTTCGGAATCTTATCGTAAAACCGTCTCTTAATTACTTAGTCACGTAAATTTACATTTTAAAACACGTACCATTTTTTTTCAGGGTTAAAATCATCTTGAGCATGTAACCAGTCGACTCAAGAAATGACTTGTTAAACTAGGTTCAAAATCTGAATTGACCTACTGGGCCAAATGTAAATTTATGTTAAATATAAATATAAAAACGGAAAATGATCTTAGTAAGCAACGCCTGTGATTCAAATACTATAGAGTAATATTCAATTTGATTTAATTTTAAAAATGCATGAGGAGCGAGTCAACCCGTATTGGACCAACCTGTACAAATCGACTCACAACCGCCAACTTTGGAAGTTAGAATCTCACAATCCCAAAACTCCAAACCATGGATCAACATTGATCACACATTCTCACCTGGACTAACATCAAACCGAGACTCTTATTATCGGACAAAATTCAAACTCGATAAAATCCACCCGACCTATAACTAATCCGAGCAATCTAATTGTCATCTCCATCATAAACTAACGTCAAACCCTAATTTGTTATTATCGGACATAACCGAAATCGGATCTAACCCGACTCGTTAATCCATTATAATAAGCATACAACCAATCCGAGTGACCCGATTGCCGTCTCCACCATAAACTAACCTTAAACCCCCACCTACCCACAATCCCAAAACCCCAAACCATGGACCAACCTTGATCATCATCATCATCATCATCCCAATTCCCACATTCCCGAACCATGTCACCTCCGAAACCAACCCTAACCACTATCCTAACCCTCCTCCTCCTACTAACCCACCAAATCCACCAAACCACAGCCTACATAACCCTAACCCAAATCCGAACCCTAATCTCCCTCTCCCACTCCCTCTCTACCCGGGTCGCAAACCTTCGTCAATCTCGGGGCGACCTCCCGGGTGCCCGCCGGGCCGAACTGATCGCTTCCAAGCTCCATATTGGGCTGGGCCTTAGATTCTGGCCCAGCGTCCTCTCCCTGGGCTTGGATTACCTACGAAATTACGCTTGGCGTGATGCGCTGTCGTTTCGGGACGCTGTTGGTTTTGCTGCTGACGTCAACGAGTTGTTGTCCTCGCTCACTGAGTTGACTCGGTTGAGATCGGATTCTGAACGCGCTGCTTGGGTTGCTGATAATTACCGTTTTGTCCTCCGGATTTCCAAGTCGCTGTTTACTCGTTTGCTCTCCATCTTCACCAAATCTGTATGTCTGCTTTCATATTTATTGTTTGTTTACGGCGTACAACGACCTTATATAATAGGAACTATGAAACCGTCTGGAATGTTAATTAGGTTGAAGCCCTTCCGTCCCAATTATTTGTTTATCTTTGATAAAACTAAATTACCTATGGTAACGAATAGAAAAGGTAAACAAATGATTGTGACGGATGTGGCCTTGTGGAGTTGAATGGAGGGAGTAGTAAAGTAATCTTATCTATTTTTTGGAGTTGCGACATTTGCTTTTGACACAAATATTAAGGTCGTGACTCGTTAGAGTGAGGTGTGTCATTTTATGCACAAAAACTTAATTGAAATACTTCCTCCGTCCCAATCATTTGTTTAACTGTTTATTCCTTGTGAGAGGTATTTTAATCCAAGTTAAGAGGTATTTTAATCCAAGTTAAGCTAATGATTGGGACGGAGGAAGTAGAAATGTAGCAATATGCTAAATTAGGAAACATTGTTTAGTTCTAGTGAATACGGGAGAATACTAATTATAATTTGACTGAAACATTTAAAATGGGACTAGGGCTAGTTCTGGTAAAACAATAAGGTATGAATAGTTGTCGAAATTGAGAAGAGTTTGATTGATTGCGGAAGTAGGGCCGTGAGAGATTATTATTGGGATATAGAGTAATGTGAAAATTGGAATGATGATGATGATGCAGGGACCGGTAAGAGAATTTGTGGAGACATTGCAGAAGGAGATGCAAGGTGATTTTCTCAAGGATTGTCTTGAGGTAGGTTTTAATGATATGAAGGGTGTCGCTGATATTTTAAAGGATTTAGCATCTCAGTATACAGATTATGAACCTAAGCAAGAGCTATGATTACTCTAATTTGGGTCGAGTAATGTACGATGGAATTTTGCAAATGAGAATTGTGTCTTTGTGATGTAAATGTGTTCAGAAATACGGGGTATAATGTGATTTTGGCTTAATGAGAATCGTGTCTTTGTGATGTAAATGAATGTTCACTTGTTCAGCAACCGTGTTCTGGCTAAGCTATTCTCTCGTTCGATTCACATTTGAGACAGCCTCATAGTCTCATACAAAACCTATTGTTTATCTGAGACGGTCTTACATGTTAGTCGAAGTAACAAACCATAAATGAGATCGTCTAATTGAACACACATTCTTTTGTGTGGCAAGCAATTGTGTCTTAATTATGACCTCTTTGGATACCTTTTTTAAATATGACATGGTGAAGGGTTCTAATTATAATTAGTTCGAGTAGCATAGAATGTTAGGGAAATGTTTGTTTGAGCTGAAAGTCACCTGCTTGACGGAGTGTTAGATATGGATTATTTCAACATAAACGTACGGCTATACATATGGAAAGGGGAACCATGTTAGGATATGTTCAGGAGAGCTTATCGAGTATCGGTAATGTTGGCTTATTTAGTTTGTAGGCATCATGGAATGTCTTGATTTCAAAGCTTACCGTAGACTTAGTATCAGGGACAGTTTAGTGTCATTAGCTTAGTGAATTCCAGAGCTAATTGGAGTTTGTATCTAACAGAAGCAAATTACTAATACCTGTCGCCGCTGTCTGCTATGCATTTTGTCGTAATTAATTTTCGAGGACATGTACTTTTTCTGCTCATGGAGTTGAATGACAAGAAATGGTAGAGTTTTCTAAGTAGATCATACAGGACAGAGATCTCCATTTGAGGAAATGTTTTGTACATCCTACCCCACTTATCTTCTATAGGCAGGATCATTTAAGTCACTAGCTAATGTTGTCATGGAATTGTTCGATGGACGGAACCATACCGACACCATTTGCTTGTTGGTTGAAGTTCATTGCAGCTGAATGTACTACAGAGTACTCGTATAGCCTAACTGTATCACTATAACGGGCAAAATACGAGCCTGATGGTGCTAGCAGTTTTATGCAATGAACCAGCATTCTTGTTCATATGGTTTGTATGTTTGCGTCTATTGATCGATATTAATGGCTTCAAAAGACATGTCTTTATGTCAAATGTTAGTACCGGAAGTATTTACTGCCGGACCCTAAATTCATCTTTGCAAATTGCTCATATTAGATGTGGCTTTATTCCCCAGTTTAGGACACTATGAGGTTACCATCACTTTCTTCTGACTGAATTCATGGAGCAGAGAAACCTGAGATAGTATTTGTCAGTCTTACTTTCTGAAAAGAGTAACATAAAGTCAGTCTGTTAAATGTTAAAACAACAAAAAGGAAGCTTTAGTCTCAAAGTGACTTGGTGCAGGCTAAATTTACTGGATAATCAGGTACCGATGTGCGAGAGAAAAACTCGACAACAGCAGTGGTGTGTTTAAGGGGGCTAGCAGGGGTGCTGGACAATGAAAAAT
>JAYMSF010001071.1:0-12925 GCA_036897335.1 Silene vulgaris | reverse complement strand
AGTGACACCCCTAGCAGAACGATCAGATTTAGCGATTTGGATTCCGTAAGCGAAATTGAGGAGGGCGTAGACTCGTTAGTGGCGATATCAACTAGAAAAATAAAATAAATGTCAGCAAAAACAATGAAGACATTGACCTATATTGTCATCAATTTTGCACATGTACTACCGCTCATTATCTCATATGCTAATTCTAACATCACAAGTAGCTGAATTCCCCTGCTTTTAAATTGCCAATTTGTGAACAATTACACCAATCAAATAGTCAAATCCCTTGCATTTTCATATTGCACCATTTAACAGTAAAAATAATATCAGAAACTCCTCTAATGATCCTCCTCATACACCATTTACAATAAACACCCATGAATCTCCATCTGAAATTTAACTCACCCCCTTCATTGATCTAACAATAACTACCAATGAACCACCCTAGCATCTTCCACATAGTTCATATCGATAAAATGAATTATTGTTCCAAACCATAAATTCAATAAGGCTAATAGATCCCAATTTTCAAATTAGAAGACAAAAGTTTGTGAACTTTAAACTATCTTAACCCTAAATTTCAAATAAACATAACTTGAAATCAAATTAGAGGATTGAAGTAATTAGATTCAGAATACCTTAGAAGAAGCTGGTGGAGGGATTGGAGACTGGCGTTGGCGACTGGCGATGAGATTGGCGAGTTGCTGACTAGAATGGTGGTGTTGTTGGGGATGAGAGGAGAGGGTATGAGTGTACAAACTGATGCGTATTATTGGATAGGAGAGGGAATGAGAGGAGAGGAGAGGATAGGAGAGGGAACGACGGTTTTGTTAGTCTATGACTATGACGGTAGGGAGGTTGGCATGTTGGGTTGATTTTAACCTATTTTGGGGAAGTAAATGGACATCGGTGGTTAAGATGTCTGATGCCTATTAAAGTTGAGGATT
This sequence comes from Silene vulgaris, assembly GCA_036897335.1. NCBI lineage: Eukaryota > Viridiplantae > Streptophyta > Magnoliopsida > Caryophyllales > Caryophyllaceae > Silene > Silene vulgaris. Next base: position 11,990 of record JAYMSF010001071.1, on the reverse strand, counting down.
AATAGACATCAGTTTTTCATAAAACTGATGCGTATTGGATTATATGGACCTCAGTTGTTTTCAAATATCGGATGTCTATAATTTATACATCGGTTTGTTAAAACATCTGATGTCTTTTAAGTGATGTCTATAATGAGTTTTGTAGTAGTGGATTTGTGTGCACGATTTAAGGAGAAAATTGCTGGAAATGTAGTGGAGGAGTTTAATAAGCTGCATCAAACTGGTTCAATTGATGATTATTTGGATGCATTTGAGAATTTAAAGGGGTTGATGCTGCAAAGAAACCCTTTATTGCCTGAACAACATTTCCTTGATAGTTTTATTGGTGGATTGAAACCTACTTTGAAACCCTTTGTGAAAGCTTTCAAACCAAGAAATCTTGCATCTGTAGTTGAGTATGCAAGGTTACAGGAGGAGTCATTAACTGTATCCAGATATACTCCTAAACACAACTCACAAAATTCCACTTTTGTTCATAATACTAAGACCCCATCTAATAATTTTTCAAAAGGATTGTTGCCAACCCCTAACTCTAATCCTTTTCAAACATTGCCTACCAATAATTCCATCAGACCCACTCGTTTCATAAGTGCAGCTGAGAGGGCAGAAAAGATAAAGAAAGGGGAGTGTTATTTTTACAATGAACCATTTACCAGAAATCATCAATGCAAACTTAAAGGGACTCAAATGTTTGCCATTGAGGTAGTAGGAGAGGAAGGGGATGAACATGGTGATGTAGTGGAAGAGGAGGAAGAGTCAGATGTGGGCTATGAAATGGTAGAGACTGTTCCATGTATTTCCATGAATGCAATGTCTGGCAGTTCAGGTTTTCAGACCATGAGGGTGACGGGTTATGTTGGGAAAAAGGCCATACACATATTAATTGATTCTGGAAGTACACATAACTTCCTAGATCAGGAAATGGCTGTCAAATTGGGATGTAAACTAGACTGTATTGAACCACAATCAGTAACAGTGGCTGATGGGAGTCAATTTCCCTGTCAATTGATGAGTAAACAGTTTTCTTGGGTGCTGCAGAACACTCAGTTTGAAACTGATGTGTTGATCATTCCATTAGGGGGATGTGACATGGTTCTAGGTGTACAGTGGCTAAGTACCCTGGGAACAGTTAACTGGAACTTTAAGAATTTGAAGATGGAGTTCAAATATAAGGACATGAGGCATGTATTGAGGGGAAAGGCTCCACAAAAAGTCAGAACAGTCAACCCCACTTCTAAAATCTTGGACAATGCTGCCCATCTATGCTTTATACAATTAGTTACCAAGGAAAATGAGGGATCCCAGGTGTTGTGTTGTACTCAGCAGGTCAGAGATGACATTGTTCAACCTGTAGAGCTTGTTCATTTGTTGAAACAGTACAAGGATATATTTGAGAAACCTACTTGCCTCCCACCCAGTAGAGGAGTTTATGACCACCCGTTGGTACAGGATGCTCAACCGGTCAACATCAGACCCTATAGATATCCACTTAAACAAAGGGATGTTATAGAGAAGTTGGTGCAAGAAATGTTGGATCAAGGAATCATTCAACATAGCTGCAGCCCCTTTGCCTCTCCTGTGGTTCTGGTGGGTAAAAAGGATGGGTCATGGAGGCTATGTGTTGATTATAGGGAACTCAATAAGAGAACTGTCAAAGACAAGTTCCCTATACCTGTGGTTGATGAGCTAGCTGGTTCACAGGTATTCTCAAAGTTGGATCTCAGGGCAGGGTATCATCAATTGAGGGTATATGAGGGTGACATTTTCAAAACTGCATTTAAAACTCATGTAGGCCATTATGAGTTTCTTGTTATGCCCTTTGGCTTAACAAATGCACCTTCTTCTTTTCAAAATTGGATGAACAATATATTCAAACCCTTATTGAGAAAGTGTGTCCTGGTTTTCTTTGATGATATATTAGTATACAGCCCTTCTTTAGCAGCACATTGGCAGCATCTTTCTGCAGTATTTGAGTTGATGAAGTCAAATCAGCTATATGCTAAGAGTAGCAAATGTTCATTTGCTATTGCTAAAGTAGAATATCTGGGGCATTTCATCTCTGGACAGGGGGTAGAGACTGATCATTCTAAAGTAGTGGCTGTGACAAATTGGCCTAAACCAAAAACTGCCAAAGAATTAAGAAGTTTTTTGGGGTTAGCAGGGTATTACAGAAAGTTTGTATGGGGTTATGCAAGTATTAGTAACCACTTACTCAGTTATAATTAACAAAGAAAGGAGAGTTCAAATGGAGTACAGAAGCTTCAACTGCATTCCAACATCTCAAAACTGCCCTTAGTAGTGCTCCTGTCCTCGCACTACCCGATTTTAATAAAACCTTTATTGTGGAGACTGATGCTTCTAATACTGGCATTGGAGCAGTACTCATGCAAGATGATCATCCATTGGCATTTATTAGCAAGACTCTAAGTCCAAAGTGGCATAAATTATCAGTATATGAGAAAGAATTGTTGGCTATTGTCTTTGCTGTTCAAAAGTGGGAACAATATCTTATAGGCCAGAAATTCCTGATTAAGACTGATCAGAAGAGTCTTAAATGGCTCTTACAACAGAAGATCATTTCTACACCTTTTCAGCAATTTTGGTTATCCAAACTAATGGGGTTTGCCTATGAGATTCATTACAGATCTGGGAAAGAAAATTTGGCAGCAGATGCTTTGTCCAGGCAGCCTGGGAGTGAGCTGTTATGCCTGGCATTATCTGATGCTCAATCTGATTTACCTGAATTAATTCAGCAAAGTTATGAACTTGACAATTTTTTGAGGGAATTGGTAGGTAAACTGACAAGTGATCCTTCCACTGTCCCCTCTTACCAGTTATTGGATGGGTTAATTAGGAAAAAGGGCAGGATTGTAGTTGGTCCAGATATGGGAGTAAGGAATAAAATTCTTGAATGGCTTCACTGTGCACCTCAAAGTGGGCATTCTGGAAGAGATGCTACTACTAGAAGGGTGAAGGCATTGTTCATATGGAAAGGAATGACTAAGGATATAAGTCATTTTGTTCCACATTGTGTTACTTGCCAAGCTAATAAATATGATCAGTCAGCATATCCTGGCTTACTACAGCCATTACCTATACCTCCTGAGATTTGGATGGATATCTCAATGGACTTCATAACTGGTTTGCCAATGTCTCAAGGAAATGAAGTCAATTTTGTGGTTGTTGATAGGATGAGCAAGTATGCCCACTTTATGGCCTTGGCTCATCCCTTTACAGCAATTGAGGTGGCTCAATCTTATTTGGATAATGTGTTCAAGTTGCATGGCTGGCCTAGGAGCATAGTGAGTGATAGGGATGCTATCTTTACAAGTCAATTTTGGCAGGCTTTATTTCAACTTCAGGGTTCTGAATTGCTTTTATCATCTGCTTACCATCCACAAACAGATGGGCGGACAGAAGTGGTGAACAGATGTATTGAATCCTATTTGAGATGTATGTGTGGAGAAAAGCCTAAGGAATGGTCTATGTGGTTGCCTTTGGCTGAATGGTGGTATAATACTACATACCATTCTGCTACTCAGCTGACTCCTTATGAGGCGGTTTATAATCAACCCCCTCCTCTCCATCTTCCTTATTTACCTGGGGAATCTGCTGTGGAAAATATAGATAGAACTATGCAGAGAAGAGAAGCTATGCTGGACAGGCTAAAGGCCCAATTAGCAAAAGCTTGGCATAGGATGAAGACCATGGCTGATAAAAGAAGGTCAGAAAGAGTCTTCAACATTGGAGATTGGGTATGGTTGAAGTTACAACCTTACAGACAAGGATCAGTCAGCAGAAGGGTGAATGAAAAGCTATCACCAAAATACTATGGTCCTTTTCAAGTAGAAGACACTGTGGGGAAGGTTGCATATAAGTTGGCACTTCCTGCTACTGTTAAGATTCACAAAGTATTTTATGTTTCTCAACTTAAGGCTTTCAGGGGCATTCTTCCAGTTGCAGCTCATATTCCAAATTGGTTGCAAGGAGTATCTAATGAGGAGGTCATAAAGCCTGAAGCTATTTTGGAGAGGAGAGTCGTTAAAAGGCAAAATCAAGCTGCTGTTCAGTATTTGGTTCATTGGGAGGGTTTCCCTGTGCATGATGCTACATGGGAATTTGCAGAAGTTTTAGAGCAGCAGTATCCTGATATTGTCCATGCTCTGACTGAAACTTGAGGACAGGTTTTTTCTAAGGGAGGAAGATATGATATTATGATGCAGGCAGAATACTTAAATAACTGAAATAACAGAATTGGATGTTGGCGCCAAAAGTTGTTATTAAGTTGTTAGCAGATTAGCTGTCAGTTGGTTGGCAATGAGTTGTCCAATTATAGTATATAAACAGCAATCATCAGTTGTAATCGTTCATTCATCATTTTACACAAAAACTCAATACAATCTTAATCTTTCAACTATTTCTCTCTTTCTCTCTATAATTCTTCTATAATTGTTGAATGTATATAGAACCTCGAAACTCCTAATTCTTCCATTAATTCTAGGTAGTTTCTTGCATTCTATATCATTGGTATCAGCCATTGATCCTTTGATTTAGCTTCCGCAATTCTTTACAAATTTTTCCCCAAATTTGTAAAACCCTAAACTGGCACCTGCAACAAGAAAATTGACGGTTCAGCAATTGAAATCAGCAATGGAGGGACGAATTTCGACGTTGGAGGAGAAATTAGAGCAACAGACTTCAGTTCTTGGGGAAATTATGACATTGTTGAAGGCGCATGAACAGGGAAAAGGTTCTAATCATCGAGAATCTGGGTTTGAAGATGGAGAATCTTCTCATCAAGGTAACAGAAATCATCTCAAGTTTGCTCCAAAGCTTGAGTTTCCTTCTTTTGATGGCATTAATCCTAGAATTTGGATGAAAAAATGTCTGAAATACTTCAAATTGTGTAAAATTCCTGATGAACAACGTGTTAATTTGGCTAGTATGTATATGATTGGTAGAGCTGAGTCTTGGTTTAATAGCTATATAACTGTTAGACAGCATGTTGATTGGGATGAATTCATAGTTGATTTGTGTGCACGATTTAAGGAGGAAATTGCTGGAAATGTAGTGGAGGAGTTTAATAAGCTGCATCAAACTGGTTCAATTGATGATTATTTGGATGCATTTGAGAATTTAAAGGGGTTGATGCTGCAAAGAAACCCTTTATTGCCTGAACAACATTTCCTTGATAGTTTTATTGGTGGATTGAAACCTACTTTGAAACCCTTTGTGAAAGCTTTCAAACCAAGAAATCTTGCATCTGTAGTTGAGTATGCAAGGTTACAGGAGGAGTCATTAACTGTATCCAGATATACTCCTAAACACAACTCACAAAATTCCACTTTTGTTCATAATACTAAGACCCCATCTAATAATTTTTCAAAAGGATTGTTGCCAACCCCTAACTCTAATCCTTTTCAAACATTGCCTACCAATAATTCCATCAGACCCACTCGTTTCATAAGTGCAGCTGAGAGGGCAGAAAAGATAAAGAAAGGGGAGTGTTATTTTTACAATGAACCATTTACCAGAAATCATCAATGCAAACTTAAAGGGACTCAAATGTTTGCCATTGAGGTAGTAGGAGAGGAAGGGGATGAACATGGTGATGTAGTGGAAGAGGAGGAAGAGTCAGATGTGGGCTATGAAATGGTAGAGACTGTTCCATGTATTTCCATGAATGCAATGTCTGGCAGTTCAGGTTTTCAGACCATGAGGGTGACGGGTTATGTTGGGAAAAAGGCCATACACATATTAATTGATTCTGGAAGTACACATAACTTCCTAGATCAGGAAATGGCTGTCAAATTGGGATGTAAACTAGACTGTATTGAACCACAATCAGTAACAGTGGCTGATGGGAGTCAATTTCCCTGTCAATTGATGAGTAAACAGTTTTCTTGGGTGCTGCAGAACACTCAGTTTGAAACTGATGTGTTGATCATTCCATTAGGGGGATGTGACATGGTTCTAGGTGTACAGTGGCTAAGTACCCTGGGAACAGTTAACTGGAACTTTAAGAATTTGAAGATGGAGTTCAAATATAAGGACATGAGGCATGTATTGAGGGGAAAGGCTCCACAAAAAGTCAGAACAGTCAACCCCACTTCTAAAATCTTGGACAATGCTGCCCATCTATGCTTTATACAATTAGTTACCAAGGAAAATGAGGGATCCCAGGTGTTGTGTTGTACTCAGCAGGTCAGAGATGACATTGTTCAACCTGTAGAGCTTGTTCATTTGTTGAAACAGTACAAGGATATATTTGAGAAACCTACTTGCCTCCCACCCAGTAGAGGAGTTTATGACCACCCGTTGGTACAGGATGCTCAACCGGTCAACATCAGACCCTATAGATATCCACTTAAACAAAGGGATGTTATAGAGAAGTTGGTGCAAGAAATGTTGGATCAAGGAATCATTCAACATAGCTGCAGCCCCTTTGCCTCTCCTGTGGTTCTGGTGGGTAAAAAGGATGGGTCATGGAGGCTATGTGTTGATTATAGGGAACTCAATAAGAGAACTGTCAAAGACAAGTTCCCTATACCTGTGGTTGATGAGCTAGCTGGTTCACAGGTATTCTCAAAGTTGGATCTCAGGGCAGGGTATCATCAATTGAGGGTATATGAGGGTGACATTTTCAAAACTGCATTTAAAACTCATGTAGGCCATTATGAGTTTCTTGTTATGCCCTTTGGCTTAACAAATGCACCTTCTTCTTTTCAAAATTGGATGAACAATATATTCAAACCCTTATTGAGAAAGTGTGTCCTGGTTTTCTTTGATGATATATTAGTATACAGCCCTTCTTTAGCAGCACATTGGCAGCATCTTTCTGCAGTATTTGAGTTGATGAAGTCAAATCAGCTATATGCTAAGAGTAGCAAATGTTCATTTGCTATTGCTAAAGTAGAATATCTGGGGCATTTCATCTCTGGACAGGGGGTAGAGACTGATCATTCTAAAGTAGTGGCTGTGACAAATTGGCCTAAACCAAAAACTGCCAAAGAATTAAGAAGTTTTTTGGGGTTAGCAGGGTATTACAGAAAGTTTGTATGGGGTTATGCAAGTATTAGTAACCACTTACTCAGTTATAATTAACAAAGAAAGGAGAGTTCAAATGGAGTACAGAAGCTTCAACTGCATTCCAACATCTCAAAACTGCCCTTAGTAGTGCTCCTGTCCTCGCACTACCCGATTTTAATAAAACCTTTATTGTGGAGACTGATGCTTCTAATACTGGCATTGGAGCAGTACTCATGCAAGATGATCATCCATTGGCATTTATTAGCAAGACTCTAAGTCCAAAGTGGCATAAATTATCAGTATATGAGAAAGAATTGTTGGCTATTGTCTTTGCTGTTCAAAAGTGGGAACAATATCTTATAGGCCAGAAATTCCTGATTAAGACTGATCAGAAGAGTCTTAAATGGCTCTTACAACAGAAGATCATTTCTACACCTTTTCAGCAATTTTGGTTATCCAAACTAATGGGGTTTGCCTATGAGATTCATTACAGATCTGGGAAAGAAAATTTGGCAGCAGATGCTTTGTCCAGGCAGCCTGGGAGTGAGCTGTTATGCCTGGCATTATCTGATGCTCAATCTGATTTACCTGAATTAATTCAGCAAAGTTATGAACTTGACAATTTTTTGAGGGAATTGGTAGGTAAACTGACAAGTGATCCTTCCACTGTCCCCTCTTACCAGTTATTGGATGGGTTAATTAGGAAAAAGGGCAGGATTGTAGTTGGTCCAGATATGGGAGTAAGGAATAAAATTCTTGAATGGCTTCACTGTGCACCTCAAAGTGGGCATTCTGGAAGAGATGCTACTACTAGAAGGGTGAAGGCATTGTTCATATGGAAAGGAATGACTAAGGATATAAGTCATTTTGTTCCACATTGTGTTACTTGCCAAGCTAATAAATATGATCAGTCAGCATATCCTGGCTTACTACAGCCATTACCTATACCTCCTGAGATTTGGATGGATATCTCAATGGACTTCATAACTGGTTTGCCAATGTCTCAAGGAAATGAAGTCAATTTTGTGGTTGTTGATAGGATGAGCAAGTATGCCCACTTTATGGCCTTGGCTCATCCCTTTACAGCAATTGAGGTGGCTCAATCTTATTTGGATAATGTGTTCAAGTTGCATGGCTGGCCTAGGAGCATAGTGAGTGATAGGGATGCTATCTTTACAAGTCAATTTTGGCAGGCTTTATTTCAACTTCAGGGTTCTGAATTGCTTTTATCATCTGCTTACCATCCACAAACAGATGGGCGGACAGAAGTGGTGAACAGATGTATTGAATCCTATTTGAGATGTATGTGTGGAGAAAAGCCTAAGGAATGGTCTATGTGGTTGCCTTTGGCTGAATGGTGGTATAATACTACATACCATTCTGCTACTCAGCTGACTCCTTATGAGGCGGTTTATAATCAACCCCCTCCTCTCCATCTTCCTTATTTACCTGGGGAATCTGCTGTGGAAAATATAGATAGAACTATGCAGAGAAGAGAAGCTATGCTGGACAGGCTAAAGGCCCAATTAGCAAAAGCTTGGCATAGGATGAAGACCATGGCTGATAAAAGAAGGTCAGAAAGAGTCTTCAACATTGGAGATTGGGTATGGTTGAAGTTACAACCTTACAGACAAGGATCAGTCAGCAGAAGGGTGAATGAAAAGCTATCACCAAAATACTATGGTCCTTTTCAAGTAGAAGACACTGTGGGGAAGGTTGCATATAAGTTGGCACTTCCTGCTACTGTTAAGATTCACAAAGTATTTTATGTTTCTCAACTTAAGGCTTTCAGGGGCATTCTTCCAGTTGCAGCTCATATTCCAAATTGGTTGCAAGGAGTATCTAATGAGGAGGTCATAAAGCCTGAAGCTATTTTGGAGAGGAGAGTCGTTAAAAGGCAAAATCAAGCTGCTGTTCAGTATTTGGTTCATTGGGAGGGTTTCCCTGTGCATGATGCTACATGGGAATTTGCAGAAGTTTTAGAGCAGCAGTATCCTGATATTGTCCATGCTCTGACTGAAACTTGAGGACAGGTTTTTTCTAAGGGAGGAAGATATGATATTATGATGCAGGCAGAATACTTAAATAACTGAAATAACAGAATTGGATGTTGGCGCCAAAAGTTGTTATTAAGTTGTTAGCAGATTAGCTGTCAGTTGGTTGGCAATGAGTTGTCCAATTATAGTATATAAACAGCAATCATCAGTTGTAATCGTTCATTCATCATTTTACACAAAAACTCAATACAATCTTAATCTTTCAACTATTTCTCTCTTTCTCTCTATAATTCTTCTATAATTGTTGAATGTATATAGAACCTCGAAACTCCTAATTCTTCCATTAATTCTAGGTAGTTTCCTGCATTCTATATCATTGGTATCAGCTTCGAGATCCTTTGATTTTGCTTCCGCACCACTGAATTCAATCAATTTTTTCCCCAAATATTCGTAAGAACCCTAAACTGGCACCTGCTACAAGAAAATTGACAGTACAACAACTTAAATCTGCAATGGAAGGCCGCATTTCGACATTAGAAGAGAAATTGGAGCAGCAGACATCAGTTCTTGGGGAGATAATGGTGTTATTGAAAGCAAATGATCATCAAAAGGGGAATCAAAATCGAGAATCAGATTCTGAAATTGGAGAGTCTTCTCATCAAGGTAATAGGACTAATCTGAAATTCACTCCTAAACTCGAATTTCCTACTTTCGATGGCAGTAACCCTAGAATCTCGATGAAGAAATGTCTGAAATACTTCAATTTATGCAAAATTCCTGATAATCAACGTGTTGATTTGGCTAGCATGTACATGATAGGAAGAGCAGAATCGTGGTTTAACAGTTATGTTGTTGTTAGGCCTCATGTGGACTGGAATGATTTTATAGTTGATTTGTGTGCAAGATTTAAGGAGGAAATTGCTGGAAATGTGGTTGAAGAATTTAATAAGTTGCATCAGAATAATTCTATTGATGATTATTTAGATGCATTTGAGAATTTGAGAGGATTAATGATACAGAGGAACCCTTTATTACCTGATCAATATTTTCTTGATAGTTTTATTGGGGGGTTAAAACCATCTGTTAAACCATTTGTTAAGGCTTTTAAACCACAAACTCTTGCATCTGCTGTTGAATATGCAAGATTACAGGAGGAGTCAATAACTGTGTCAAGATATACTCATAAACCAAGCCATCACAGTTCATCTTTTGTTGCAAAACCCACCCAATCTCATACCTCTAAAGGCTTGTTGCCTACCCCTAATGCTAATCATTCTCAGTCATTGACTTCTAATAACCCAATAAAACCCACTCGTTTCATAAGTGCCGCTGAGAGGGCAGAAAAGATTAAAAAAGGAGAGTGTTATTTCTGCAATGAACCCTTTAATAGAAATCACCAATGCAAATTCAAAGGGACTCAGATGTTTGCAATTGAAATAATAGGAGAGGAAGGGGGTGAATCAGAGGATAATGAGGTAGTGGAGGAGGAGGAAGAGTCTGATGTGGGTTATGAAATGATAGAGACTGCTCCATACCATCTCCATGAATGCAATGTCTGGCAGTTCAAGTTTTCAGACCATGAGGGTCACTGGTTATGTGGGGAAGAAGCCCATACACATATTGATTGATTCTGGGAGTACACATAATTTCCTAGATCAAGGAATGGCTGTTAAATTAGGGTGTAAGCTAGACTGTATTGAACCTCAATCAGTGACGGTGGCTGATGGGGGTAGATTCCCCTGTCAGTTGATGAGTAGACAATTCAATTGGGTATTGCTGAACACCCAGTTTGAAACTGAGGTGTTGATCATTCCATTAGGGGGATGTGACATGGTTCTAGGGGTTCAATGGTTAAGCACCTTAGGCACAGTCAATTGGGATTTTAAGAACTTGAAGATGGAATTCAAGTACAACGGCAGGAAACATGTATTGAGAGGACTAGCATCTCAAAAGGTTCGAACAGTAGACTCCACTTCCAAGAGTTTGCATAATGCTGCTCACCTATGCTTTATATAGTTAGTGGGGAAGGCAGATGAGGGACAATCCCAAGTGTTGTGTTGTGCTCAACAGGTAAAAGGTGACAATAATCAGCCTGAAGAGCTTGCTAAACTGTTGCAGCAATACAAGGATATATTTGAGGAACCTACTTGCCTTCCACCAAGTAGAGGAGTTTATGATCACAGGATTCCTTTGATGCAAGATGCTCAACCTGTCAACATTAGACCTTATAGATATCCACTTAAGCAAAGGGATATTATAGAGAAACTGGTGCAAGAAATGTTGGATCAAGGGATCATTCAACCTAGCTGTAGCCCATTTGCCTCTCCGGTGGTGTTGGTGGGTAAAAAAGATGGTTCATGGCGGCTTTGTGTTGATTACAGAGATGTCAATAAGAGAACTGTCAAAGACAAGTTTCCTATACCTGTGGTAGATGAACTCATTGATGAGCTGGCTGGCTCACAAGTATTCACAAAGTTGGATCTCAGGGCAGGGTATCACCAGTTGAGGGTGTATGAGAGTGACATTTTTAAAACTGCATTCAAAACTCATGTAGGTCACTATAAATTTCTGGTTATGCCCTTTGGCCTCACAAATGCACCTGCTTCTTTCCAAAATTGGATGAACAATGTATTCAAACCCTTGCTAAGAAAGTGTGTTCTGGTTTTCTTTGATGATATATTAGTTTACAATCCCTCTTTAGCAGCCCACTGGCAGCATCTATCTGCAGTATTTGAATTGATGAAGGCAAATAAGCTATATGCTAAAAGTAGCAAGTGCTCATTTGCTATTGACAAAGTGGAATATCTGGGGCATTTTATCACGGGGCATGGAGTTGAGACTGACCCATCTAAGGTGTTGGCAGTGGCCAACTGGCCTGAGCCCAGGACTGTGAAGGAACTGAGAAGTTTCCTTGGATTGGCAGGATATTGCAGAAAATTTGTGAAAGGCCACGCCGTCATAAGC
>JAYMSF010001070.1:0-12929 GCA_036897335.1 Silene vulgaris | reverse complement strand
ACATGAGAACCACTGACTGGCCCTGTTTGTAAGGAGTTTTTTTTTTTTCTGTGTTGTGGGGTGGGGTACATTTCCCTGTATTTGGTTAGCAGCATATGGGGTAGGAAGAAAATGGAGGGATCCATTTTCCCTCCTCCAAGGCAAATTTGAATTTTCAGTTTAAATATTCTGGCTCGGCTAGGTGAGCTGACCGAGCCATACCCTTAATTTTTCCTGGTCTGGTAAAAAAAAAAAAAGAAAACAAGTCTCTCACATTGCAACGAATTAGAGGAAAACTCACCTACTTCATTCTCCCTCCCTCCCCTTCCCTCTTTTTTCCCTCCTAATTTTGGGTCCAAACACACCCTAAGCTACCTTTTAACATGGAATATCAAAAGGGTGCTTCAACTAGACCCCTAACCAGAAACGGATAACCATCTGCTACTTTGTGAGAAAGAAGCCTGAAGTATTTAAAAAGACATTTAGCTTCTGCCCGTTATATCCTACATTTATTAGAACCATGAATCTTTTGCTCCATTAATTATTGGATGAAGTGTAAGTCAACTTTTGACTCTTAAAGAAAATGCCAGCCTGCAAATGATAAGTGATAACCAACATTTCACGTCTTTGCTTCACATCGTACCTGTTGACTGACACTATATCCAACATACTCCCTCTGTCCCCATCATTCTTTTTACGTTTTTCTTATTTGGGAGTCTCGGTCATTTCTTTACGTTTCCATTTTAGGTATATAAAAGTTACTTATCTTCTCATGTTCACGTCGTTTTTCACTTTTTGACTTTTTCAAATCATATATTGGTTCTTTCCTTAGTCTCTGTGCCAAAAGCAAACGTGAATGGCCCTTATGGGCTGGGGCACACACATGCTAGAAATTTTATTTTAAGTCCACCTTGAACTAAGAAGGGATAGAGGGAATACAAACAGAAACTAGCTGACCATACTGTCCAGGTAAATCCTAAATATATAGATACCAAAAACCGGTTACAGGGATACTTGCAGAATATGGCCAACTAGATCACAGTGAAACTTTCGCTGAAACAGATTATTCTTTTTTGCAATATATCAGAATTTCTGAGGAAGAAGTCTTTCTACTATAATATTTTTCTAGCTCCAAAAGTACAGTATTGTTCACTGTTGAAGGTTTCAGGCATTACCTTTTGGTGGGCACACCAAGGATGAAAATGAGCACAGCAAGTCTCAATACGACACTTTATGCATGAACCACCAGATCGATTGCATATGCAGCAAACCTGAGGAAGTAGTCGATAAAAGGTTGCAGTCATATTGATGCATGTTGGCAATTCATTCTCCCTTCTTGTGTACATACAAAATTTGATTAACACCCTACAAAAGGCCTTACTGTTTAGTACTCCACACTTACCAGGTATGCATTCGGATAGTGGACGCCAGATACATCAAATGCACTCATGGTGTCAACATTAGGACATCGAGTTCCTGAAGTCCAAAGTCCACATACCATGTGAACCCACTGCTTGACTGTCGGATTAAACAATCCTGCTATTATGCAGTTATGTACCACTGGCTTTATCGTAGGTACAGACTGCACTGTAGAACTTTCTAAATTGTTTCCACACTCGTTCGTTGCTGAAACTTCAAAATTTTCGCGTGAGATTTGACCAAGTATAGAAATAAAAGCATTGGATGACATAACCGTCATAGAAACTACTAAGAAAACAGACGTACCATAAAATGGTTTAGCAGAACCAATGATAACAATATGAGATTCTGTCCTAATATTCCAAGCTTTCAACAAGGTCTTCACCACATTGCGGCTGCCAAATGCACGGGTCATGGCCCCACCTCCATAACCACAGAGAACACAAACCTATAGTCAACAAACAAGCAGTGTGAGATGTTATAAAGCCATGACAGAAATTAAAGCAGAGAAATTTCTTAGAGCATATAGTACAGGATAGTATGATATTGCTGCATCTTTTTTTCCAATGGGCCAATTTGAATCTTATTCATGAAAGAAAGAATGTATACAGACTACATTCATGTAATATAACTTGCAGCTCATTCATTCAGAAAGGTTAAAAATTGGCAGATTAAATGTAAGCTCACCTAGTTACCAGCTCTAGCAGCATGCAAATGACATTTTAAACAAAAGAGGAAATATGAAAGGAGTTTAAGCTTCTGCTTGAATAGGTGGTCAACTTAGTTTCTGACAGATTTTTTATTTTTATTTTTTTATTTTTTTATAATTAGTTTCTGATAGGAAATAAAAACAATATGGGAAATAAAAAAAAAAAAAAACTGAATTTTCCAGCTTAGAGTGCAAGGTTTAAAAAAAAATGACACTTCCAGCTTAGAGTGCAAGGATTTGTTTTTTTCGCTGCTGAAGGACCTCACAAGGAATAAATTCTAATCTTAAGACATGGAACCAGTAGCCCTATAACACGTGATCAAATTATACAGTGTTTTTGCTATACAAAATTTTCTTTGTAGTATACTCCAAGAATAGTATTCTTCATTAAAAGCGACAACCACCACACCATATATACCAACGTGTTTGGCTGAAATCAGTTGAGACTAGTACGAGCTTTCTTCAAGAGGGCAAAACATTATTCATAAATAAGAAACTACTAGAAGTTAATACAGCTGTATTTGCCGAGGTAATGCTAGAAGGGTCCCTAATAGGAACTGCAACATGGATGTTCAAGTATCATGTTATCAATAACAGATTTCATTGTTACTCCTAAGCGAGTTTTAGAAGGGATAGTAAGGCCTAGATAATGGGTCTATTTCAGTCCTGTAACGTCTAGACATGGACTTTTTAGATATTCTCACATGGGTGATCACATTTCTGATTTCAGTATCCCAAAATAATTATAGCCGAACTGCACATCCTGCGATTATTAGAATTCACACTCCACATCGTATTGATTAACGGTTTTATATTCTCCAGGAAGTCTGCACTAATTTTGCCAAATGATGACGGTTTTATATGAGAAATGTAGATCTTAGACAATTTTGTAGCTATAGTATCCATCTAAAGCGCTGATAGTAGCATGGCTGTGCACGATAAATCTAAAACAACAATCATCATAAAAGTCCAAATAGGAACTCACGACATCCTTGGAATTTGTTCTGCAGGGTCTACAGAGCCACTCTCCTTTGGGAACTCGTGAAATCCCATAGCAAGCTTGATGTATCTGTAAATTAATGTAGAAATGAAAGACTTGTGACGAAAGAATGCAGCAACGAAAAACTGCAAAATCTTCTGTGCAAGTAACTTGAAAGCAAATGCATAGGTTTTAAATAAACAGAAATGTACTCTGATCAAACAGCATGCACACTCCAATAAGCAGTTAAAGTCGTCTTTATTTGATATACCGCACACACAACATAATGCATCACCACCCGCAGTTAGAGAATGGCATTGATTTTGTTCAGAAGACCTGAATCAAAGGAGAATTAACAGAAAAATAAGGGATGCTTCAGCAAGACGGAATACTTGCGAGTCCCAACTAGTTTTCTTACCATCTGGTGTTATAAGCCCTGCAGTCGTAACCATCGCTCTCTCCAGTATTCTCAGATGAAATTCTTTTTGATGGTGCACACATCACATTTTGTGAGAGACTTGAATCTGAAGAGATGAACTTATTTCCTGCAGAAGAATATTTTGAGCTTGCAGTGGGAGCTATATCATATGTCGAAAGTGCAAGTCAATAAGTACAATGATACTCTCCACTTTAGACTTGAAGAGGGGCTAGACTTATACTCCCTATGTCCCACTGAATAGTTTACATTTGCTTTATTTTGTCAGGGAGAAATAAAGCAAATATAAACTATTGACTGGTATAGAGGGAGTATTCCATAGAACAAACACGGGTAATCAATACATTTATCTAATCACCGGAAAGGAGAATCGACTCAAGTCCGATCAGACCATGTTCTGACAATGTTAGGGTCGGAATCAGGGTCAAAATTAATTTACCTCACCTTTTACAACTATTTCCTTACAAGACGAATTTCATAAAAATAACCCGAAGCTCTGAGTAATTGTGGAAGTCATGAAGGTAGTTCAGTAAAATAAGGTGGGTATATGGCTTCTTTGTGGCATGCAAACATTAGATTAAGTTATCATTAAACTAGAAAGGTTGGGTTATTTTCATAAGACTCTAGAACGTCAAATAATTTTTGTTATTTATAATTTATTATTATCTCGCATTAAATACTACTCTGCATAAACTATTACCAATATTTATACTTAAGCTACTTTTTCATATATTCATCTTATATTCTTTTTTGTCTTACATCGAGGCAGATGGAGTTCAACTATGACCACGCCCTACAGTTACGAGTGAAGGTCGGGTCCTTTTGGATCACAGGTCAATATTACCGGGTTTATGTGCTAAAAAAACAGGTCAAGCCAAGTTCTTTGGGTCAGGTCAAAATTTGACCGATCTAGTAATCAATAATCAATTTCAAACAGGCTGATTGATGGGCGTGAGTACTGCAAACACAAAAGCAGGAATCAGTTAGCAAAGGTGCATTGTCCAATAGTTACCTCTCATTGACAACTCATAGAGATTGCATATACGGGTTTCCTGTGTCTTTGATTGACTCGCAGGGCGGCATAATGTCATACGCAGATTCCTTTTGCTCCCACTAGCTTCAACTTCTTCTAATATAGAAAGATCATCCGCAGAGTGTTCATCATCACCCTGATTGTGCCTTTGCTGAGTCTCATGAATAGAAGCATCAGAATCCCCATCTTTCAATGATAGAACCCTATTATGGGTATTTGAAGAAACATTGGATACTTTATTGCCCTCGCTGAATCTAAAACTGTTCACCTTTGTTCCTAAGAGAGCAGCTGATTGATTCTCAAACTTGGTACATCTTTTGGAAACTTTGAGAATCTGGCTGAGAAGAACAATCTTAGGTGGTTTTAATTGATCAATATCTAGTTCCTGATCGCATATAATTCCATACTTGCCACAAGCTACAGGTCTTGCCATTGTAGATCTCTTTAATCTGCATCTTGAAGTTTCGTCTGATTTTGAACTACTAAACCAACTACAATTCAGATCATTGGTAGCCTTCCCTTGTTTCTTGAGAGCAACCTCAAGTGCAGTCATTTTTAGCCTTTTGACTGTAGTATCTACAGGAATGTCGGTTGATTCATCATTTCTCTTCAGTAATGATTGCTCACGGCGGTCACAATCCAGAAAGTCACATTGACCATGAAGTTCTCTTTTTCGAGAAAGCAATTTGACTTGACACAAAGTAGACCTCCTTTTCTTCAGACCATTACTGTATGAATTACCACCGTGTACTTGAACGCATTCAGAGATACCCCTCTGATGGTCAACATCAATACCAGCAGGGAGTTGGTATTTTGTAGTTGACAAAGACACTTCTGTCGCACCAAGTGGAGTTCCCAACATGCTCAATTTTAAATTATCTTTCCTCTTACTGCATTGAAAATTATCTACATGTTTCTCTTTCTCTTCCAAACTAGCTCCTAAAATACCAAGATTTTGCAGTTCATTTGATTCTGAATGCATTTGCCTGCAATCATCGTTTTGGCCATGATGTGCAGTAATTGATGAAACCGTCTCAGAAATCATAGGCTTCATATTACTATCTGGTTGAGAACTTTTCACACTATCAATAGAGTCAACAGAAGAACAGCTCCTCATAATCACAGATCCTTGGTCAACAACATATCCAGGATTACCGCCATTGAAAGTACAAGATTCAATTCTGTTCGCCTCACTTGATGCCTCAGTGACAGCTGGTATGGAGCATCCAGAAGAGATGGGCATTTCTTTTCCTTTCGACAAGCCAGCAGCCTGATTAGATCTGGCAAAACCTTCAGCAGGAAGCTCGTTCACATGAGTTTCAAAGTCTCCTCTCGTTTTCGATAAATGTGCTGGTGCGTCCAAGCATCTCTTTTTGGACCCTGTAGCTGTTCTGGAAGGAACATCTCTCCATTGAGAGCTAAACCAATTAGGTTTGCAACGCACTTGTTCCTTTCTTTTTGGATTGCAAATTACCGCATTATCTTTTTCAAGAGGAATAACATCATCAGGAGATATTGTGCCTAACCCACGGGCACTGATAGTGGTAATGCTGACTTGCTTCTGGGTAGCATTCACTAAGCTGCTACTTTTGCAGTGACTCTCGCGGTTGGCACATGTCATCTGGATGGTGCAGTTGATCAGATCTGTTGTATTGTAAGCATATGGTCCTCTTTGAAACAGAGCGCAATTACAAGCCTTGTTTAGACATCTACCACATCTGACAAAGTAATAACTTAGACAAACCAGAATAAGGAGGACAAAAAACAAAAAAATAAAAAATTCTGGCACATATAGAGAAGACAGAAATACTAGACCTAAACAACTAGGACATATCTGATAATTTATTGTAAACTGCAATCAATCTACTAAACAACATTCAAGCAAGTTTAAGAATCAAAGAAATCGTTTCCAGTAACTTATTCTTTACTGGTCATAGCTCTTTACAGACAACACCAGATGTATACTACAAGTTGAGAGTTCCGACGATAAGAATTGAAGAAATAAAAGAAACAAACCTCTGTTCAGGTTGAGCATCACAAGGACCTTGGTTGTCATCAGTAGTTTTTCGGGAAGAAGCACCAAAAGGTTCCAAGCTATTTGTACCTGTTGTGACATGAAGTTTCCTGAAGTCCATCAAATCTATCAGACTATCACACAACAAACTCTTTAAATCAATTAGATTTAGCAATAACATATACTGCTGTCCCTAGTCTAACTTACCCACCTCTACCAAGACCAACATCAGACAGAAAGGTTGGGGCAGCACTATATCCAGCAGGATGACAATGCTTATTCCTCTGTCCTTCAAGTGGCCCTCTATTTAAAAAAGAATCGGGCATTTCCATGTCAGAAATGTAGCTTATGCTTTGTTCCCTTCTATCAGAACGAGTCTTCGGTGGTTGGTTTAATCCAGGGGGGCCACCCTCCGAAATTTCATTGACAGATTGTTTCAAATTCTTCGCAGCAACACAGCTCAATCTCTCACCTGACATATGTGAACTGGAAGCATCAATGCCCTTATTGAACAACAAAAAACCATGACCTGGTGCCAATGCTACTGTTTGCATAGCCGGACTTGTTTCAGAACCAGTTAATGAAGTTTTTGGACCATTTACTAAGCGGTCTCGATCGGGGTAGCTTTGGTGGCTAAATGTATCTCCAGAGTAGGTTGAAGCACCAGACATTCCTGACAGCAGGCTAGGCATCACAGCTGAACATATTTGCTCAGTAGGTATTCTACAAACATCAGGCTGATTGTCATAACTGGTAAGGAAGCCAAAATTTTCCACTTGCTTTGCGTAAAGCTTGAAGCTCGATCCACTCCCAGTAAGATCTTTATTTCCATCTCTAGGGTCCACAGTTCTATTCTTGTTCTTCTGGAAAACTAATTTGCTCGTGGGTAAAGGCCTGGTTGGTGTATTCCCATTACATGAAAGGTCAATCAGTGAAGATTTACTCATATCGGGATGATATCGAAGTGATGAAGGAATAAGGGGACGAGGAACAATTGTCGCCTTTTCAATTTCCTTATGAAACAGAACTTTTTCACCAGAATTATTTGAAGGACTTGGCACTAAAATTGTATTGGCCAACCCGTCATTCAAGGTTACCACAGGAGAGCTACCATGTGCAGTATGGGGAGCATTATCCAGAAGACTTGGTTGGATCTGTTCCTTTGTTCTGCTCCAATTAGATGCAGTATACTGGCTACTACTTTCAGTAACCTTTGAATTACCCCCTGCACCAGAAGACATAAGTTCACGTAAGTATACATCAAAATGCAATTGGTGACAAAATTCCAATCATAAAAGCTCAATTTGAAGGACAGTTATTTGCACCCACTGTTACTAGTCAGCTTCTCTTGGACAGCAGTTGCTCGAACATCAATGCAATGTGCTTTCGGGGATGATGAGAAAGCAGATCCCCAACCAAGCTGAGATGGCTGCCCAAGCTTCAGCTCAATGCTAGATGGAAGATTACTTCTCCACTTAGCAGTATCGTCTTTCAAATTTCTGTTTATGGAGCCAATACTCTGCGAAGTCTGAATAACAGAACCAGGCAAATTCTCATTTGAGTTGCCATTGTTAACGTTGAAGGAGCTTGACTGAAAACCATTTTGCAATTTTTCTTTCAAAGGTGCTTCTGATGCAGTCAAACAGCTTGGAGAGGAAGAAGTTATTTGGGGATTTTCTGTGACTGTATCTGAATACCTTCCCGAACTTCTCATCAAGCTCATATGCAAACTGGTTTGGTCACAACCATATTTTTGGTGTGGATCTTTTGGCACTTGATTGGCATTTTCCTTGCTTGATAGAGCTCTGCTAATAGGCACATTTTTCCATGGCTGCGTAGACGTAACTGATTCCATGGATGATGTAAACAGACCAGACAAGTCAAAAACCTTCCTTCTGTCAGCAACAGCCATCTTGCTATTTGCAACATGAGATGTTGGTAAAGTCTCTTCAGGCCAATCCCATCCTTTGTGGTCCTCGGGAGCCATAATCTAAAGCATCATAAAAACCATCATTCTCTCATCTCCATGACTCCATCCTATAGTTGCTCGTAATAAAATATTTAAATGCAAAAGCAGCAAGCAATCAAACAAAAACTACCAGCTAAAAGTAGAAGTCAAAAGGTTTTATTACAATATTAACCCAATGTCTCAAATGCTTCTGCATATGCCACGATAAAGGGGTAAGATTTTCATAATCTCGCCCCTGTGTTGAAAGCACAGAGACTTTCTGTTTACAATCCATGATAAAAATTGCGTTAAGAGTTGCATCTACCGATTGCTACTTCACCATAAAAGAAGCGTTTGTACTGTACTGTACAATATTCATATTTCCAAACCCAAAGAAAAGTGAGCCTTAGACTAGGCCCTAAATGGAAAAGGAAGTCAAACATTTATCAGCGCACAAAATTCCTAAGAATCAAAATATTGTGCCATCAATACTTCCCACTCTTCATAAGGAATTAAGGATTAATTTCAGCCGACCCCAAATCATTTTGGGATTAAGGCTCTGAATCTCTGATGTTGTTGTTGTTGTTGATATATATATACTTTTGACAAATTCATTAGAAATCGCCTGCAACTAAGTTTCTAGAACTTAAATTCAAATCACACTATTAATCATCAAAGTAGATTGCAGTTAATATTTCTCAGAAATGAGACATTGAGACTGCAGTCCTATGAAACGGAAGTTATATGATACGTTCGCAGATACACTTTACGGAGTAATAGCCACCAGACATAGACACATAGTTCATAGTGGACGCTAATAATTAGATAAAAGCAAGGATATAAGCAAAACCAGTTTTTGTACTAGTCAACAAAACAGTACAAGGATGAAAATTAGTTCACGGGAAATGTGCAATTAGCCAAATGGAAGAAGAGTTACACATCCTGTAATAAATCTCCACCAGTTTGTATCACCATTAGAAAGGGAAGTGCACAAGTAGAGTATAAATCAGTCCATCAGAAACTCTCCTCTAAGACCTTCTTACCACATGGTTATCGTCAAACCTATAGGATACAGTATTAAACTATGACGCTTCCAATTTCATAAGGCCAAATGTTGCGTCTTAAAACCTCTACGTTTATTCTGAATCCTCACTGATTTACCATGATCTTATGATGAGAACATCCTATTCATGTTTTTGCATTGTTGTATTGCTTCTTAGCTAGTCTTCTACCTGCTCACACTCCAAGAGTTGGAACAGAACTAGTAAAAACTATAGACATGTGGGTATGGAATATGTTCCCAGGTTAGCTAGTGACACACAAAATCCTCATTGATCCGCACTAAATCAAATACACACAACTCACAAGCAATATTCCAACTCAAGAAGACATCTAAAAATTTATCTTACATCTTACCCTGAACTTATGAAGGTACACTTTCCGCCACTGAGCAATGCACTCCCCACTTTCCATGCGCACGGCATAGCCCGGATTAACATCAAATAAGCCAGAGTGCTACAAAGCATGACAGGGCATTATAACAAAACAGTATATTTTATTACGAGGCCCTGAGGACAAAAAAAAAAAAAAGAACTGCTACGTTAAAGAATTACCTCACAAAATTTCAATACAGACATGCGCATACCATGGCAAGAGCAGAAGATACCAAAAAGGCCTGTGTTGCTGAGAAGAAGATCCCCGTCTTATCAACCATCATGCAACAGGTCAGAAAAAAACTATATTTCGGAATAAAAACTGGTTGTTTGTAGACAGAAAAAGTGAAAGAAAACACTCACATGCACCCATACAGAAGACGCGAGGACACCCACTCACAAAAGAAGGTTGTTTTGTAGGTATAGAAAATGAAGTTTGTGATGATGCTTCCAGCACAACATTATTGGTTAAGCCATGGAATTCACCATTACGACTGCTAGATGGAGAACTGATAAGCCCGTTCTGAAACAAAGAACTGCGACCACTTTCATTCATTAAATCTGTACGATTGGCAAAAGCCCTCAGAGAGTCAAGGCCATCACATACGCCACTACTATTCCAGTTCGTGGCAGTCATAGGTGGCTTGCACGGGAAAACGGTATGAAACTCCCCCTCACCTCTCAGATTAAAGTTTCCATTATCATGCAATAAAGGCCTATTTCCCAGAGAATTTACATTCCTTAAGGCAGATCGCTCTGGATGGCTGCTGCTGGAAGACTTCAAATTCGACTGATGACGGAGATCATATTGCAGCGAAGGTGGGACAGACAATGGAGACAGAATTGAATTTCCATTTTCCTGATTGAGTGGTTTGGTCGAACCAACATTTAGCATGTTGGGAAATATTGGCATCTGTTTAGTGCAGGACATTATGAGTCAGCGAACTCTGTTCTTGTATATCATGGAGAAAGCTTAAGAGACCTATGTTCATATTTATCTGCATTATTAAGAAAGTTTCTATCATTATACATCCGATTTGCATAAAAATTGGCATTTAACAATGTATTGACATTAGTGCACATGTACAGTCACACAAATTGCATAGGAAAGGAATCAAGACATAACTTCAGTCACATCATACTTGCACTAATTTGGTCAAATAATTGCAGAGATACATTGAAATTTTTTGTCATGTTTTATCAAACAACTATGTACAGCCTTCTTCTACTTTTCATAAAAAGTACTCTGTAATAGTTATTGTTCATTCTGAGAAAATATAGGCGAAAGTCGACATATTTTGACCAGCAAAGTAAAATCGGGACAATATAAACGGGATGGAGAACAATATATAATTGGAAATCGGCTAGCTACATATTCAGTGCAAACACAACTTCAACCACAGCTCCATGTTCCAACGCAAGCAGAAGTGAAGTAAGAGACATGCAAGATTAACCACCAAAAATTTATGTTCGTCTCATAGCCACACACTATTTGTTGGTGTGTCTAAGAAAACTTCTACAGGTTTATGGATACACTTAAACGGAATATTGTTCACATAGCGGGATTCAAAAGGGCTCTCTATCCTTCTTTAGCTAAGATAACTCAACATTATATTGGGTATAACTTTTACATTATAAAGCCATGCTACAGAAATGCAATGCAATACTAATTCTCTTAACTACCCCCGATCCTTTAGACAATCATCAACTCATTGACCCATCAAGGTCAGTCGATCAACGGGCTGGATACTATCTTGATTCCAACATGATCATCGCCCTCTCAAAAACATAAAGTTCACATTTTACGCATATACATCCTCAAAATTACTAATTCCACAAAATACCTACTTAAAACTGTATTGGGTAGTTGAAATCAATAACAGCCAAGCAATACGAAAAGCCAAATTAGGAAAGCAATCAAGCTTGGCAAAGTATTTGAACAAATCAAAGTAGAAATTAGTAATAATAATCAACAGGAATCACACAAGTAAACCATAATATTACCAAAAAAGATAGCTAATTGGAACATGCAAGACCAAAATTGGAAGCAACTCAAATAAAAACTCGAAAATTTGAGTCATCACAGACAACACCATTACATGCAATTTCCTGCACAAAAACACAATACAAATTGGGTTCAAACTTATTTCAACTGTAAAACTCAGAAAAAGATGAAACTACATACTCCCTCCGTCTCAATCATTTGTTTAGTTTCTTTCTGATCATTACGAGACGTATTTTAATCAAAGGTAAACAAATAACAGACGAATAACAAGGGATATTTGATACAATTACATTGCAATGCAAGGATATACTGTAATTAAGAGTAGTAAAGTGGAAAAACATGGAGAATAATAAAAAAAGAAAGAAATAAAAAAAAGGAAAAGAAGAAGAAAAGGGAGAGAGAAAGGTTTACCATAAATAAAATTGGGGGAAAATGATTGTGAGGGTCAAATGATGATATTGTAAAGGAGTCTGAGGAAAAGAGTGAGGGAAAGTGAGGGCAGTGACTACTGACTGGTATGAGAGAGAGTCAGTGTAAACTGTAAAGTGAAAAGGGAGTGGAGAGAAATTTTGTGACCATTTTCTGCCTCTGCATTTTTATTTTTGTTTTTTCTGTCCGTTACCTTTGCGTTGTACTTCACTCCTTCCTGCGTTTTCCGGGTTTTTTTTGGACCATATACGTCTGCTTTATATACGCAACGTATGTTAATACTTTTTTTCTTTTGTTCACATTTTTAATTATTAAATATAGATTAGATTACCATTAGGAAGGATGATACTCTTTTTCTTTTGTTCGAGTGATATGTTATTTTACACTTTTTGGGGTGTTATTTTTAGAAGTTCACACATGTAAGAAGCTAAGGATAACTAAAAATTATAAAAATTTGATATATTCATAATATACTCGGTAAGAAAATTTAGATAAGATCTCACATGATCATCTTTTATGTATATTTTATGTAGTATATATTAGAA
>JAYMSF010001069.1:0-12930 GCA_036897335.1 Silene vulgaris | reverse complement strand
TTCCTCGCAACCTAATGAAACATAAACCCTAATTGGTGAACCCTAATGGTAGATGGGCCTAGTATAGGCCCAATCTCCTAATAAATCCTTTTACAAAAGTTCTTCCATGGTTCGTTTTGTTATAGATGAAGAAATAAGCTTTTAAGGTTTTGCGTAACGCTCTCCCATTCTCCTGTGGAACTTACAATCTCTAATCTCAAACGATGATCTCCGTTTGAGATTAGAGAAAGTCGATAAAGGCTTACTACATTCTTCGCTCACCCATGAGTTTAAATTATTATACGAAATAACCATTATTAATTGGCTTGTCATGTGGAACTTTCACAAGATCTACAAATTCAACTTGTTGGTAGTGGACAAGTAATTGGCTTGTCATGCGGATGCAGAAGAAATCACAATGTATCCTTCAAAAAAAAAAAAGAAGAAATCACAATGTGTGGAAGTCAGACATTAACAGTCAACACAGAGCTAGACATTAACAAATTCTTGTTTGTGATGGGACATATCCGTCACAACTCACAAGGGAAACTTACTGGCTCGTCAAATTTGTTTAACGGTTAGTCAATTATATGGTATTAGAATCACTCGATCTCTAACCCTACATAATGCCATTGCTGACTTTGAAATATTACCAAGCTTGAGTACGATTTGAGCAATATCATACGATTATACGATTAACCATTTGCACAAGACACTCTTCATTCCCCTTTTAAACGGACTTCACCACCCTTCCTCAAGCATCACAACCGTACCAATATGAATCGGTCCTTAATTGACGCTTCTTGGCCAATCCATACACCATAGCTGCCTCTTCAACCCAACTTTGTCTCACTAGTGTTCCAAAACTTAGAATACTTAAACTCGAAATTATCAACTTGATATTAATTTAATCTCTCTTCGACACAAAGACGTAAGAGAAACAACTTGACCTTTGTATATAACGAGAGACAACCCTACAAACCCAAGTACATCTCATTAATTTTCAACTTCCTCAGTCCTAACTACCATAATACACAACACTTCTCTAAGTAAAAATAGTGATGATGGCTCAGAAATCCAAGCTCATGATCCTCGTAGCCGTGATAATCCTTGTCCTCTCTCTTACAGTCTCTGGTGCTAGCTTTCGTGGCAGTCGTCGTCTTCTCGGCTCTCACCCAATTACTGGGCCAAGCATCATGCCTAAACCACCATAGAATTACTTATGCATGGTTTTCAAGTATGACCTACTTCGTATTTCTTGGCTTTACGTATCCTTAAACTTACAGTGTGTGTTCCTGTTATCCTCCTGAAATTTGAGTCTTGTACATATTGTTCAACTTCAACAGTCTAATAATCATATTTGCAATTTCTTTTCTTCTTCCTCGAGTTCTGCAGGCTACATGTTAACTGACAATCAAGTAAGAAAGTGGCAAACAATACAAACTTGCTCTGTATTTAATGTAAAAGGACTTGGCAATGCCCCGATGCGACATGGTGTATCACGAATTCATGACTATCAATGAATGAACGAAACTAACCATGGAAAAAACACTTAAACAAAAAATTCATGAAAAGCAACAGAGACATCTAACAGTTAAGAAACAGAGTTAATAATTGGGGCCGTTAGACTAAGTCGACGTGGTAACTTGCATTCAAATACTCAATCTCGTTTTATTTATTTTCAAAACTACTTCCATAGCAAAACTTTAAAGGTTTTATGGCAAGTTTATTACGAAGTATACGTGGTTTGATTACCCATCTTCTTGAACAAGTCTCACAAATACTCCGTAACAAAAAACAAATGATGAAAGTCCAAATTCCATTTTCAAAACTACTTCCATAGCTAGCAAACTTCAAATGTTTTATCGCAAGTTTATTACGAAGTACTTGGTTTGATTCCCCATCTTCATGAAGAAGTTTCACAAATACTCCGTAACAAAAACAAATGATAAAAGCCCAAATTCCAACATTTCAATGTCTACGGAAGATAGAAGATATTCACTATTGTTGATTTGAAATAATGCTCGAAGTAATTCCAGTGCAATTTCCGTCATGGATTATCTAAAAAGAGTCTCTAAGTGCAAACCTGGACTTTGTATTCAGCTACAACCAGGTTTCCTTACATCTTCATATCTGTGATCTCCGAAACTTCGTGGAAGTCCGTACGAAGTCAATAGTCCGACCTAGTTCAACAGGAAAAAAGAACACTATCAAAATCAAAAATAGGTAGGGAGACTTGGACGAATTATTGTTTCCACTACATGAAGTCAATGGTCTATTATTGTAATGAGTTAGCTTAAGAATTAAGTACAACACTTACATATGCAAATGCGTTACTTATGATCTCATCTTTTGTAACTATATGTATCCACTTGGACTCTTTAATTAGTGCCTTATCTTGACTTCCCTTCCATGCACATCTTAAGTGATCATCTGCCTAACTTCAGCTGGAATAACAGTAGACCTGTTAAACAAGTCAGTTGATCGAGTTTGTGTCGAGGTCGGTTTGGTAGAGCCATTTCGGATGTGTTTGAAACTTTGGTAATTTTGAAAAAGGGTCACTCAAGCTGGATAACTGCATGCAGATACGAATCACTACAGTTGGTTTATTTTCGAGCTGGTTCAATTTGTGTCGAGTCTAAACAACCAGGACGGTCTCAAGGAGTTTGCTAGTTCCTAGGTGCTCTCCTTTTATCTTATCCCTTTTACTTGACCCGTCTTAAGTTTAAGTCGGATATGCCCGTCTTAAACAAGAATTTGTGCTAGTCTTACTACTATGTTGTTTAGTTAAAGTCAACACTTGCCTTAAGTCCATGACCCACGACTCTACCTAATCAGCTCACATGAATAATGACTTTCAAGAGATCCGGAAAGCTCAGGAAATATTTGGTAAGCTATTTTGTACGGTATTCCCTAAAAAATTAAGTGCATACTTCAAAAGCAAGATGCCTAAGAAAGTAAGAAGATTATATAAAAAAAGAAATGCCTAACAAGATAAAAACAAATGCATACTTCATAAGCTTAATGTGTAAGAAAATAAAAACAAATGAAATCAATGTGATCTCATCTACTAAATCCCAGCACAAGTTATTTCTATCCAAGATAAAGATTCCTTTCCCTTGATGTCAAAACTACAGAGTAGTGAAGAAGGAATAGGGAAGTGATAGAGATTGAAAGAAAAAAGGGCACATAAATTATTCTATGTGCAAAATTAAGACGAATGTTGCCGACCTAAAAAGAGAAGGTAGATAGTATTTCTCCACAGGTAAAAAGAAATCAACTTTTTGACCTATATATTTTCGGAAAATAGGGTAATTTGTACCTGCTATTTTTGTTAGCTCTAAGTATACCCATAGTATATATAGTGTATACGTGATAGCTTGCAGACCACGGACAAGAAACTAATCATATTTTTTTTGTAAATACGCTCTGACTCAAGAAAATATAACCTCATGCAATCATGCCAAATTCCAAATTGTTCCTGCATGGGTTTGAGCTTAAAACCGAGGCCCTGAACTGTTCATTCGTGACCAACCCACTGAACCTCTCTTCTATATAATGGTCTGCGATGCCCCATTGAATTTTATTACTCCTCATATCTAAGTATCAACAAAAGAGAAACAACTACGTCAACCAGTCCACTAGAATAACACTGTAACAGTCAAAAAAAAAAAATACAGAGAAAAATGAACAGCAAATTGTGGATATTACTTACCATCTTTGTGATCCTCCTTTCTGGTATGGTTTCTGATGCCGGTGCCCGTGGTCTGCCCCGAATGCTCGGTAGACTGCCACGACCTCAGCCAAGCACAATGCCTAAACCACCCGAGTGCTGCTGAAGACACCTTTATTTCTGTTCATTTGACCTAATAGTTATGGGGTTCATGTGTGTAGTGTGATTTTTCTGTTTGCTGTATAATTTACTACATGGGGAGGGATGACCTTCATCATCTTCTTGTACCCATCCCATCCTCTAAATAAAGTAGTAAGTGAAAACCGGCAACAGGATCATGCATTGTCAAATGTTCAGACCAAGTAATGCTATATATATTGGAGTTTCAAGCTTTATATTCTCACAAATTTTCTGTTGTTCGTTAACGTGAGCACTGTTGCATGCATATAGTAAAACCATTATGACCATTGTGTGCACAACACGGTCTCATATAAGATTTTCTAGTTCGTAATACAGTTCTCTTCTATGGTTTCTCCTATAACGTCTGAATTTTACTGGCAGTAGTCCTACACAAGAAAATGGCACATGAAATGGCACCATGTGCTAAGGGGTTCATCATTCATGTAATTTTATGGCTAGCATGATGTCAACTCGATACTGTACAGTAATGGAGAACATAACTACTACATAAGTATAAATTTAAAAGGAAGATGGTCACAAATTTGTGATTATAGTCCGGGGATGTAGAACACGAACCATAAATGCTAAGCCTGAACCGAAAATTAATCACCTTTCCAATCTAATGGCAGGAAAAAGAGGGTTTATATAGCAAAAATCCCTCAAATGAAATGTAATATAAATTTCCTATATTTCCACCAAGAAAAATACAGGAGGTGGGTCTAAATGTCTAATACACTAACCTGTCAAAATTGCATCCCAGAGTTACAGTAGTTTGGTAGCAGTTTCAATTCCAAACATGCTCTTAGAATTCTTGCCAGGAAAAGGCTCGTTCAGCGAATTCCGACTAACTCTTGCACTGACATTTGATTGCTGCCGAGATAGACCAAATTGACAGCATCACAGGGTTTGACATTCCACGGCATATTGTGGCAGACATTTATTTCTCCACAGCTGCCAGTGATCGATGATCTGATGTATAGGCACAATGAATGCACAAATAAGAACATCATCCTATCTCTGTATTCAGAGAAATATCACTTTCCAGTATATATTCACTCAAACTCATCTCATTGTAAATTAAACTTAACTCCTCTTTAATAGCTTCATAACTTGGATGAGCCTTTTCATTAGCTAAGAACGCGTGTGTATCGCCTGTCACCTCTATCCAACTACAACCAGGCTCTTTCTTCACCTTATATTTCCTCATTGCCTTCCGCAACCTGGAAACCTGATCCCACATCCCAGCATCAGCATATATATTTGCGAGAAGAATGTAGACGGAAGAATCTTGAGGATCCAATTTCAGGATGACATCAGCAGCTTTTTCCGCCACATCCAAGTCCTCTACATTTCCATACATCTTGCAAACACTTAGCAAAGTTCTCCAAATAACATGATCAGCCTCAAATGGCATATCTTCGATAAGTTTTAAGGCATTTCGAATCTGCCCTGACTTCCCTAAAATATCCACCATGCACGAATAATGCTCTAGTTGAGGATCTAGTCCATAGCTGCACATTGAGCAGAAATAGGCCCAACCTTTTTCGACAAGACCCATGTGACCACAAGCTCTGAGAACCGCCACAAATGTTGCATGATTTGGCTTCACCTTCTCCCTTTTCATGTCTTCAAAAACCTTTAGAGCCTCTTCTGCAAAACCATGGTAAGCATACCCACATATCATTGCGTTCCAGGTCACAAAATCCCTTTCTAGTGCTCTTTCAAATATTTGCTGAGAATCTAGCATTAAGCCGCACTTTGAGTACATATCCACAAGAGTGCTGACAATATAAGCATCTCCTTGCAATCGGTACTTGATAATTTGAGCATGAATTTGTTTCCCCAATCCAACTGTTGCTATGTTAGCACACGCGTCGAGAACTGTAGCATACGTAAAATTATCAGGTTCAGTGCCCATTTCCAACATTTTAGAAAAAAATCTCTGTGCTTCCTCATTCTGATCTTGTGATAAAAATCCCGATATAATGGCATTCCATGACACCATATTTTGTTCCTCCAGTCTATAATGAAGCTTCATAGCCTCATCAATCTTACCATACTTGCAATACATATCAACTATAGTACTTCCTACAAATGGGTGGAAACCCATTCCTGATTTGATGATTCTTCCATGAACCTCTATGCCACATGTAATATGTTGCTTACTGGTACACGCTTTCAAAACACTGCCATACGTGAACTCATCAGGTTCAATCCCAGAATCCAGCATTGAAGAAAATATGAGTAGAGTTTCCTCTCCAAGCCCATTCTGCTCATAAGCTGCAATTATCGCATTCCAAGACACTGCATCCCGCCTTGTCATCTCATCAAAAACACCTTGAGCTCCAATAACATCTCCGCATTTTCCATACATGTCCAAAATAGCATTTGCTACACAAACATTGAATCTAAAATTATACTTCATGACTAAACCGTGCAGTTGGCAACCTGCTGAAAGATTTTTGGTCATAGCACATCCACTAAAGGCACCGGACAAAGTAACCTCATCGGGTAAAAGGCCGGATGCCCTCATATGTTGGAATACTAGCAATGCTTCAGAGCCTTGATGGCTTTGTACATAACCCACTAACATGGCATTGTAGGACTGTATGGTCCGACGTGGGATTGACATAAATACCTTCCTAGATTCCACTAATCTCTGGCACTTTGCATACATATCCAAGGTAGCAGTCGCCACAATGATATCTTTACCAAAGTTTGTCTTCAAAGCATGAGCGTGCAGTTGACAGCCTACTTTAATTGCAGATAGCCCTGCACAGGACCGAAAAACGCTAGCATAGGTAGATTGACTGACTCCTACTCCTTGTCTTTGCATTTCCTTAAACAACTCCAACCCATCAATAAACCGATTATTCTGAACAAAACCGGCAATTATAGCGCTCCAACAAACCCAATTCTTTTCAGGCATTCCAAAGAAAAACTTCAATGATTCATCCAAATACTTGCATTTTGCATACATATCAACTAAAGCACTTCCCGATACCATGTCATCACTAAAACCCGATTTCACTGCACGTCCATGAATCTGAACACCCAATCTATAATTCTCAATTACTGAACAACACTTCAGAACTACAGCTAACGTAGCATGATCAAAGCACACTCCCTCTTTCACAATCTCCAAGAATATATCCACACATTTCCAATGATCCCCACTGCGCAAGTAACTCGATATCAAAGTGTTCCATGACACCACGTCTCTCTCGGGCATTAAATCAAATAAACCTTGCGCAATGTCAATCTTCCCTTCTCCAGAATAACCAAAAATCATCGAGTTCCAGGATATCGTATCTCGTTGAGGCATAAAGTCGAACACTTTATGTGCATATCCTATACGCGAGCATTTTATATACATTTGGATCAAACAATTGGTAACGAAGACGGTGGGCCGAAACCCAGATACTATCATCTGGGAATGGGCTTGTTTGCCCGGATTTAAAGCTCTTTGATGAGTGCATTCTTGAAAAATGTGGGAAAAAGTTTTCTTCTTGGTGGGTGTTATTAGTTTATGTTCAGTTGTACAAATTTGGCGCATAAACATAGATTTGAATGAGTTATTAATGGAGATTTTGTGAAGGAAATTACTGTGAAATTTGGCGATTGTTAATGGTGAAATCAACAAAATAGAAACAGATTTTCTGGAGGAAAGGACTGAGAAATTTGGCGCCATAAGATAATAATGACAATCATGCGGTTCGTTAGTTGGCCGTTTGGCAATCTGGTCACTGGACCGCCACAAGCTTGTGACGAGTCAGATATTACTCACATGGGTAGACTTGACATTATTCTCTATGAGTTTTATTTGACCCATCGATATCGGGCGTTACAAAAGAGAAATTTGTGGATTGCAAAAACTCTCTTAGTCTAACAACTAGTTTAAAACCCGTGCAACTTGCACGGGTATGCATAGAAAAATTTAGAGAAAATTGTACATTACAGCCTACAATATTTCAGTTTTCGCAAATTACATCCTTATAAATTTTTTTTTGAACATTACATCCAAAATTTCACTTCTGATCATAAATTACTGTCAAAATTTTAACCCCGACGGAAAGTTGGTGCCAATTTCAATTCTGGCCACTTAAGTTCAAATTTTTTGACTAAAATGCCCTTACCATCAATCTTTATAATCCCTTGTTCTTGCCTTCCTCCTTCCTCCATTAACATTTCTTATTTCTTCTTTCATCCATATCTTTTCTTCATCTCTCTAATTCTACCTTCACAATTAGCATCAAAATCAACCCATATTCATAACCAGATATATCGCTCCGCAATTAGCATCAAAATCGACCTAATTAAGCCCAGAAAATTTTGCCCAAATCTTCTTCAAATCATCCTTATGGAATCCAAACTCAGCAGCATAAGCAACTCGTATATCATTGAAATTGGCACCTCAAATTTGCAGCAAAAGCACAACTAGTTGCCCAACTCACAAACAGACTCAATATAGCAGGAATCGAGCCAGACCGACCTCGGAAATCGCACAAAAATCATATATGCTGGATCAACCTTCCAGTGTAGGGGAAATCGTACCTCAATTGGCAGCGAAAACGAACCAAGCCACCAGATGAATCACCCATATCAGCATCAAAATTGATTCGAATAAGACCTGAGATTTTCACCAAAATCGTCTTCGAATCATACCCTAATTCGATTGATGCAAGCCCAGAAATCTGATTTTTTTCGAAGGCATAGAAATAGATATTGGGGTTAGGGTTACTGATTTGGGGTGTAATAAGGCGAAGAGGAGGCGTGTCGCGTCAGTGAGCACGGTGGAGATGAGGAGTCTCAGCAAGGCACGCAGAGGCCGGAGCACCAGGGGCGACGTTTGAGAAGCAGTGGCGGCGGAGAAGTCGCATCAGTGAGCGACGCAGGAAGTCGGCGATGGTGAGATGGAGTGATGGTGAGAGAGAGGGTTGAAGGGCATGGTGTTTGAGGATTGAGGGATACTGGGTAGTTTGTGTAATTGGAGTAAAGGTGAGATTTATGAGAGTTAATAACAAAATGACAGTTAAGTGAGGATATAAGAAGGCAGGGGTAGAACGGTCACATTAGACAAAATTTGACCGGAAAGAGCTTCGTGGCGCAAGTTTAGAAAAAAAGTGAAATTTTGGATGTAATGTTCAAAAAAAATTATATAAGGATGTAATTTGCGAAAACTGAAATATTCTAGGCTGTAATGTACAATTTTCTCTAGTTTTTATTTTCAGCTTGTGTTATGTGGATGAGGATTTATGAGAGGTTGCGAAGTAAATGGGGAGTTATAATGTATGGCATAAATATTACAGATCGGTCCAAATGGTGAATAAGGGAGAAGATGACATATTTGTAAGCGTTCTTTTAAACGTGTTATTCTTTCAGAGATTAAGAAAAATTAACGCAAATATTAACGCAAATCTGAATATATTAACTTTATTAATATCTGTATATTTGATCTATCGGTTTTTAGTGTCGTATTATTTCAAAATGGGAGAAACTTATTATGTTATCAATTTTTAAATATTTATATAAGGTTGGGTAATAATGAGAAAATATAGTAATTTAAATAGTAAACGAAACCGTTCGTGAGCATAAAAAATTCACGCGGGCCTGTATAAGTCGGGATTATAAGACAAAGGCTGAAGAAGGACGATAAATACAGCCCAGATAACATATCATGGAAGGCCCGTAAATCCAGCCCAGATAACAAAAGCTCGACCGACAAACAGATGAGAAACCAAAACCAAATAGGGAATATCTCATTTGGAGAAACCCTAAAAGTAGGCGATCAGACAACAAAGAGATCATCTGGAAAATTCCACATCAATGGTCTACGAATATGAACGATCATCTTCCACAATACCTCAATCATTCTTCCAAAATTATATTTCATAGCCAAAATCAGGTCATATTCATGTGATGATTGATCTTTCGCTGGATCGATTGCAACATGGGTTCTCTTAGCAATTTATTTCTCAACAGATTCCGTAAGACATTATTTATCACAAACTTTTTTGATCTAAATCACTATATGAATAGCTGATCGCGATGATCTACACAAATTTGTGTGGTTTTGATGTGTAGGCGATTTAATCATGCGGGTTTGCTGATTATACCGATTGTTGAAGATCGAGCCGGTAAGTATATCCTTTACTGCAGCTTTTCTGATCATCCAGCAGATTTTGTGCATAAAAATCATCGATCTCAATTGCATGTTTGAATCCTGATCCCCATATTAGCCAGTTGAGATAAATAATTAGACAGCGGTTTGAATCAATCAGATATTATTTTAAGATCTGGATTTTCGAGTTAGTAGCATGAATTATGTGTTAACCTTTTTATTAAAATTTAAAAAAAAAACCCTAAATAGTTATTTCAATACATTTATTTTAATGGTTATGTACTGCAATTAGCACAAATTAATCTTATTGTCTTTCTTTTGATGATCATTGCTCACTGGTGTGAGGGTGGTGAGGAGAGCTACAACACAGCGATTCCGGAGAGTCAAAATGCGTTGAAAATGACTGATTTTGTATCAAATGGCATGACGATAGAATGAGCTCTTTCAGATCTTACTATGATTGAGGTAACCTGAATTTTTAACTTTGGTTTTGTTTGGATTTTTATTTAGTTGTCATTTTTTTAAGTTTGGATTCTTTTCAATTGTTGTTTTTTCTAATTCTGATTTTCCTCTTTCTTTTGGATCAATTGAGTCTTTGCTTTCACCATCCTTGGTTAATCAAGATAGAAGAACATAATGGGAAGTTATAGCGGGTTTGCAGCAACAAAAAGAGGAGTAATAGTGTTAAGAGGTAAAATTAAAATGCCAATTGTTCAATACAACAATGGAATTCTTTTAATTTTGGTGGTTAATTTATTAAATTTGGTTTAACTCAATTTGTTGTATTATCTGTGTTGATCATTGGCAACTGGTTGGAGTACGGTAGAATGGAATTTACAACAGTCTTTCCAGATCATAGAAGTGAAGATCAAACACAGTCTTTAATAAAGCTGTAAATGACGGCACTTCTAATGTTGCAGATCTCCCATCTTCGATTAAGGTATTGAGAATTTCTCACTTTTTTTTCTCTTTTCTCTCATTTCTCTTCTATTTCTTATTAATCGGAATTCTGTCTGTTCCCCTTCTTATCTATTCAAATACTAAGTACCTCTAATATTCGACTTTTACTTGTATTAATCAAGCAGGTGCTTTCATCAATACTGGATGAATCAAGAAAGATCGCCGTTATGGGGGTTATAGAGGATATGCCAAGAGAGTAGCAAAGGATGATTAAAGGTAATTTTAGAACCAGGCTTCATCTATATATGGCCATTGATAATTTAGTGTCATTATAAATTAGTATATTATTTGGAGTTAATACCGTAAAGAAGTGGCTTGGCTAGTCTAAGTTAGTGGTGGTTTCTCTGCATTAGTTGATGTACGGAGAGATGCTTGTATTTGTTGAATTTAATGATGTTTGGGATGATGGAATTACTGATCAAAGACAAAAATCTGAGACTTTCAATCCGCTTGTTTGCATACATTTAATCGATAAGAATAACTGTTGTGTCGCCTATTGTTTTGTTAATTGCTGCATAGTCTACTGATAGTGTTTTACGGCTTAGAATAGGATAAGCCAAAAAAAGAGTAATATATCATATCAATGGAACTTTAAACAATGATTGACATAATACGTAGAGGAATAATAGTATAATCCTTACTACTGTATACTTATTATAAAACCAGTATGAGGAA
Organism: Silene vulgaris; assembly: GCA_036897335.1. Lineage (NCBI taxonomy): Eukaryota > Viridiplantae > Streptophyta > Magnoliopsida > Caryophyllales > Caryophyllaceae > Silene > Silene vulgaris. The sequence continues at coordinate 1,342 of JAYMSF010001069.1, read as the reverse complement.
GTAGCAACAACAATAGAATTAGAAATAACAACTTGTTTGAAAAAGTCTTGGATCGACTGAGTGGTAGCGATTCGAAAGTCTCTGGGGATCTGAAATGTGATGATGTGTGTGTCAGTTCATATTTATGGAATAATAAGTACAATTAATTTATATTAGATAGAAAGGTTGTATTAACATCAAAGTTGTAAGATGCATATGCTTCCAGATTTGTGTAAGTACTTACAGTGCATTAAGCGTCGTAAGCATGAGCATCAGTACTCGTCTTCTAGCAGTCCCAAAGAGTAACATGCTTGTTTAAAAGTGTTGTATAACACTCCTTTTATGGTCCTTATTTCTTCATAACTTGTGGGTCCTTTAACATGGTTAAGTAGCATCCTAAGATAGTACTTTTCACCAAATATTGGTGCTACATTAACAATCTCACCTATGCATGTGCCACGCATTCTGCGGAGCCATTTATTAGTATGCACATCCCAAACATATTTGGTTGGAACCTCAGAGAATGTTAGTAGTCTTGCGTTTGCATCCTCGCTATTAAGGTCCATCCATGCTTGAAGCATATCTGGTAGGCTACTTCTAACAAATTCATTTTCATACACCTCCCCAAACACAACTCTAGGTTCATTAGGGAGATTGAAACTCAATCTCATCGTAGATGGCATTTTCTGTATATTTGTGTATATAAAAATATGACCTAATGCTGTTTATGGATGATGAATTACTCAGTATTGTGTTGTTTATATACCACTCCTATTATACGGATTTTTATTTATTTCCTGATTTGACTATATCTAGATATTTATATAGTAGGCAGATTTTATCAGTCTGTAGGATTAATAAAGATCTGCGAGTGATAACTTTTTTAGAAAGAATAGATTAGAATATCTCCAATAGGGTATAATCCATATTTTTTTTAAAGATTTTTTTGAGATATTTTGATAGCCTTCATACTCTTATTTTTTTAATCGTGGAAAGTGCATATATAATACTTCCAAGAATAAGGGATTTTATTGTTAGATTTTTTCAAACTTTATTAATTTGTGAAATTATTGCTTATTTTTGGAGATGACAATAAGATCATGTAGTTATGATTTTTATTGTTGTATAATCAGAAGATCTGAGAAATATATCAAAGTAAACATTAGTTTTGGGAATAATATAAGGTATTAAAAAAAAAGTTATGTACTCGATTTAAGTGCGTTATGTAAAAGTAAACTTTTTTTATATCAGAGAAATGTTATAATTCAAGTGGATTATCGTAGAAACTTATGTGTGTTAGTTTTATTGTATGGAGAGTCTGCATATATGATGGTTTAAAATAGTGGTTTACTTTCTATTTTTT
>JAYMSF010001068.1:0-12935 GCA_036897335.1 Silene vulgaris | reverse complement strand
TTTTGTTTGTCCCCGAACTATTTTTTTTTTTTTTTGGTTCTTCATTTTAATGAATTTTGTTTAATGATAACAACCAAAAACGATGAAATGAATCAGTTTTAAGTAAATTACCATTGAATAAGAAGGCTTCACAACCATATTTTAATGGTCATCGTTTGTAAAAACTTTCAAAAATGTGTGTATTTTAAATATTATATGGTTTGGTGTCTTCAATTTGATTGAAACTCGGAAATCTGGGTTTTCTTTAATTGTATTTATTGCTTTTGAATAAACTTTAAAAATTTGGATTTCTGGGGTTTCTTATGTAATATGTTCCTGTCTTTGTGCATTAGATACGAATATAATCGTGTATATAAATACATAATAAATATGTTACGGAGTACTATTTTATTTATAATTGTGATGGATTTTGATGACACTCTTTTCTTGTTTAGAACTACAAAATATATACTTTATTAAACTTAAATAACGTGTCCCGTATCAAAAATTTCATAGAATACCATGTTACGTGTCCGTGTTAGTGTCTGCTCCGTTTCTGTGCTACCTAGCTCGACACATTCTAACTTCATTTAATACAAAAACTAACTTAATATTATTAGTTTCGTGCTAAAAAGAAAATCATTTAAATAATTTGAGAAAATTTCAAAAAATATAGAGTAATCATTAGCTTTGAGTTTAAAAAATCGTTTTTATTAAAATACACGTTTCATGACTAATTAATTTTTATTAGTTTCGTGCCAAAAAAAATAAGAATCACTCAAACTATCTTGAGTTCTTGACTAATTAATTTTTTAGATCAAAATTGGTTTCTCAAATCAATGTACAATGACGTGAAACATAAAATTCATGAAATGCCAATATAATTTTATGATAATACACTAAAATGTTAAAATGTTATATATATCAAAAGAAATTGAATTAGACTATATACAGTACATGAGTTAGCGGTATATTACTGTCTCAGTTCGCTCAACACCAAAAGAACAAAAGTTTTTAGTATACACTCCCTCTTTCTTTCTACTCCCTATTTAGTTCCAAACCAAATTGTTGAAATTCATAGCATTCTAAACACTAATGCCTCAATCTCTGATCCCGGCTATCTGGTCCCTCCCCTGCGCTCGCAAGCAGCAAACTAGTAACATCACCATTTGTATCTTGTTTGCCTTCGAGTTGAATAATATCATGAGGCATTGGCCAAAACCGTATTTGAAAAGCTCTGAAAGTGAGGTAAGGAAGAAGAGTGGTCAGGACAACCAAGAAAATAACCAACCAATATATCGGACTAGGAGCGCAGGCCTCTTGTAGTACGTGATAAGCTGTCTTCGAGAATGTCGGAGGAAGATGCCCATAAATTATCAGGAATATGTACCAGAAAGCGATGCTACCCCAAATGACGACATGTTGTATCCAGGTGAAATAGTTGATTGCGAGCGCCATTTGAGAGTTGACAGACCAAACGACACAACTGTACATGGTCGCTGCAAATACCGAGAAGTCGCCCACTTGGCCATCATGGCGGTAAGCTTGGTTCCACAAGGCGGTCGTGGTGAAGAAAAAGATGATAATGGAGGCCATGAAACCATTAAACATCCAACCAAGTATCCGGGGCCAACTAAAAAGGATGTTTTGGAGACCCTCTTTGTACAAGAGAGGGTGCTGCAATATCATAATAAAGTCAGATGAGAACAATGTTACTTGGACTCAACCGTCTTGGGGTCAATACTCAATACCATCTGACTCAATCTTACCGACCCAAAACTTCTTTTACTATAGATAGAAATGGAGGCTTGGGTGACAAAAATAGGGAAGAGCATATAGCATGATTTTTTGACTAAGCATCTCAATCATCTCTCAATTACACTTTAAAGACTCAAAAACATATGAGTATTTTTTTTACCCATATCCTCGTTTTAGCACGAGGTTCGTAGAGGCATGGCAAGTCCCGACACTAGAATTTGTACTAGGGCCTGACACTAGTGACACTCGTATGCAATGGCGGTTCCAGAAAATTTTCTATTTTCTTTCAAGGGTCCAATGAAATTGCAAAAGCTATTTTTACATAAAAAGTATAAATTTATTTTATTTCTACCCAAAATGGACAAGATACAAAAAACGAAAATTAATTAATGGTATCCCGTGGACCATGAATGTAGATTCGCCATTGCTCATACCCAGGACCGAGTAACATGGGGACTAGGGAGAGAGTTTAAGGGCTTGTTTGTATATAAAAATCGAAGGGGAAGGAGGGAAGGGAAGGGAAGGGAAGGGAAGGGAAGGGAAGGGAAGGGAGGGGGAGATTTCCCTCCAAGTTCCTCATTTGCTCGAGAGATTTTAACTTGCCTTGTAAGAGGGAAATGGAGGGATCCAAATAAGATCCCGTCCAAATCCCTCTACATCAATTTAGATAAGCAAACAATAGAAATCACATCCCACCCTTTCCCTCCAAATTCTCCTATCCAAACACACCCTCGAGTTTGATACAGTTAAAAGTCATGTGCTTCAACGAGGCTGTCCATAAAATTGTACCTGGAGGCAATGTCGTGCAGAAACATCCTGATCGAATACACCAAGTGCAATAACTGGAAGTGCAGTGAAGAAGACATTGTAGGTTGACATGTACCAATCATTATAAGCAGGCTGAGCGGAGAAGGCAGAATGTGTTTCAAACCAAAAAAGAGTTAACCCAAATGTTATGTTCTTGTAGAAAAAGTAGCATATCTGCATGCAAAAGAATAAAATCATTGAATACAATCTTTAAAATGTCGAACCACACCAACTCTGCTAAAAACTTGAAATCTGGAACCTTCCTATCATAACCTTCCCCTCAAAAGATACCCAGGAGTTTCTTTTACCTTTCTTAACACAACCAAAAAAATAAATGAGGTACAGTAAATAAGTTCATACACGGGATAAGAAAATAAGGAAAACAAAAAAGTAAGTTAATTTACCATCATTGATATACGCCTATAGCACCAGTGCCCATGCAGAAGCAACAAACGTTCCAGAAAGCGAAACTGAGCAATTGTGAAATCACTTGACATAGCAGCCTGCAGTGAACATTAAGTCTAAAGTCACAATCGATGTGACTTTGATTCCTCAGTTTTGGGGCAATAACCGTGTTTGGCATGACAATCAAGCAAATGGGTATGGGATCCTTTCCCAATACTTGCCAATCCGACATTTCTTTTAGCAGAGAAAAAAAGTCTTTCATGACAAAAGTAGGACGGGGCGGGTATACGGAGCATATGATATGTTTTTTGACAGTTTTTAGCATTGTGTCTCAAAATCTCTACATTTGACATTAAAAATACTAAATATCTCATATTCAAATTTAACTATATATTGAATACGTGCACCTGTACTTGTATGGTGTATCCTCATTTTACAAGAGAGTCACCCTGTCTAAAATTTGAGTAATGAAGATTCCATCACTTAGACTACACCCATGTCAATATCAATAACAGAGTTTGAGTAAATAATCACAATTCATGAAATTAAAGCCAGTGATGAGCGGCTATGCTACTTGACTATTCACTTAGGATATGAGTAATGGATTCCATACCCGACGCTTGACACTTATTTGTTCGCTACTTCTCCTAGGAAAGCTGAACTAATGGGGCTCGCACCACAGAAGAAGAGGGCATGCATGAAATGGTAACAAATCTTGTTGTAGGACTTTTTTTTTCACATACATAAAAAGTAAAGTGAAATAGTTCAAGTTTTGAAGTGTAATTTTGTTTTGAAGAAGTGTCATGTACCTGCATCCTCATTTTAAGATAGGGTCTTGTGTAAAAAATTGTAGTCATGCCGAGCCACACTCTTGGATGCTTTTGGATATGTACCTAACACTCGTAACAAGAGCTCCGCTAGCCTAAACTGACCCGAACCTGAGTAAACCCAACCGAACTGTACCCGTGAATATTGCAACCCGAACCCGGGCAAAACCCGGCCCGAATGAACCCAAGAATATTGCATCGAAACCGACCCTACCCGATAACGACCCGACACGACCAGTCGGTGACCAAAACCCGAGCCCGAGTCCAATCCAGTATAGAACTGATAAAATTGATGACCGGACAATTATTAAACTTAATATTGATCAAAATGAAAGTGATTTGACGTTTAGTTTAATACGTTTGACCTAATAACGAAGTAACTAAACCAAACAATGGTCGAAAAACTAATTTTAATGGTTTAAAATTGAAGTAATGCGATAAAATATCTAGTCTCCATAAGGCGATAATCACCCGACCCGACCCGATACATCACTTGACTGGAAATGACCCAAACCGATAACGATAACAACCCGACCCCACCGAAAGGATAGTCTGACCTGATATGACCCGACTCGACTTGACCCAACCTAGACCCAACCTAACTGACGTGATTGCCCCCTCTACTCGTAACCAAGTCATAGTAATATAGAAGAACGGGTTGGTAATGAGCGGTAACTAAACCGATGAAAGAAAGTAAGCGATTTCAATGGCAATCATTCACTTCATTCCATTCTGGATATTTCCAACAAAATTAGTGGATCAAATCATCCCTATTCCCTTTTTATACTATCCATATTATCAAACACGTAATTACGGCCTAAATTAGTGACAAGTAAATATATTCCTCCTGTCTCCGTAATTACACACTCTTCGCATTTGACATTACAAGGTTTCCTAGGTCACACTGACTATATCTTTTTGCAATTATATATTACTAACTTTTGTCTAAAATGTATATTTGTGAAAATATTAATTGTAAATGTTAATCTTTTTGTATCATATATAACTGACTTACGGTGGTCAATAGTACGAGACTCTCATTTACACGTAATAGTACACCCAGAGACACATATCAGTACTCCAAATACACAAATTATTCTCATTTACACATATAATAGTACACCCAGATACACATCAGTACTCCAAATACACAAATTAATTTGTGTATATAGAGTAATATTATGTGTATCTGGGATGCTATTTTGTGTATCCACTCCCAAACCATGATTGCCCATGCTCACCGCCACCACCGACTAACAGCATTCCACTAGTCCACTACTCCACCATGGACTATACGACATCACCACTTGCACATCATTCCCACGACAACCACCACTAATCCTACAACCAGCAAATTATCGCCACTCCCCACGGCAGTCCCTCACCAAAACACCACAAAAACCTCAAAAATAGCGCACAATCGCGGAACCCACCAGATCCACCTCATTCAACCCATTCCATCACCACCATATTTGGTCGAAATACAATTTGTGTCGAGTTGGTTGTGAGAGGAGAGGAGGAATTGGGGTGGTCACCGGAGGTTTACCGAACGGAGCTGTAAGTGAGGAAAGCGGGGATGAGAGTAAATTGGAAGTTATGCTAAGGGAGCGGGATAACAATCGCCAGCGCCGAAAAGGTCGTGTCAAGCCTCCGGCGATGGCAGACCGGCGTGTTGAGGTTGTCGGCTTTGTGGCTGATGTTGTGAATGAGGATGGCAGGGAGAGTGGGTAGTAACTGGGTTTGGGGGGAGGGTTTGACTGAAGTATAGGGAGTTTGACATGAGATTGATTTCTTCAATCTTTGATTTCTTCAATCTGACGGTCACTGTTTCATTCGTAGGTTCGTATGAAATGTTAGGTTTGTACATGATCCTGATTCTATATATATATCCTCCTCGCTTTTCAAGACTCTAACTTCTCTCTTACAAAAGCTCTCAAACATTGCGGATAACAATGATGAGAAAGCATTTTTACCAGGAGTATCATGATAGGAGTTTCACAGATTTACTCAAAGTTCTTTTCTGTTGTTAAATAAAAAAGTGAAAACCGTTTTAACGGAGGATATTTAACACTTCAGTAAGCATAATAAAGGGTAACAAAATAACAAACTTCACCTGCATCCCTTCAACACCGCTAATCCCTATTCCAATGTTAGCCTCTTGAATCATACCAACATCATTTGCCCCATCACCAATGGCTAGAGTTATTTTCCCTGTTCCCGTTTTCACCAATCTTGTCACCTGCACATCATCTAGTTTAATCAGACTACTTTGAATTTGTAAAAACTGCAGTCGCCAGTTCACTAGATCCTTTAAGGAGCTTAATATACTCCTCAAGAGAAAGAACTTACAAGAGCTTTCTGTTTAGGTGATGAACGACAGCATATCACAGAGTCACAGCTAGTTGCAAGATCCAGAAATGATTTTTCCAAATTCTTGTTCAGGGCAAAAGCAAGAGATTTTCCATCAATTATCAAACCAAATTCAACCAACACTCCTCCGGCTGAACTAATCTGAGTCTTGCCATCACTTATTTGCTTTCTAACGCTCTCCAATGAAGCCTGAGATGAGATCAATTAGTTAACATTTATCTCGGAGTTCTGGCCTATAATTTGAAAATCGAGAAACAGACGACATACCTTTGCAATGGCCTCCTTATCTCCATGTTTTTCCAGTGCAACAATTTCTGAAGCATCTAGCGAGATCACAATCTGCTTCATCCCTTGCCTCAACAAGCTACAAGCATACCTGCAAGATTTCATGTTGGTAACTAAAAAAACTGAGATAATGTAAAAGATGGCCGATAGAGAAAACACAATAGAGATACTGCCATCTTACCCAATATTAATGGCTGTTTCCATCTTATCTCCTGTTAGAACCCAGAGCCTGATACCTGCCTGAGCAAGCTTGTCAATGCACTCTGGAACCTGTGACCAGAAAGACACGAGAGTTTACATGAATTCATAATTCAAAAAAAGAAGGGAAATTGAAACAATGCAGAAATATCTTGCAATTTTTCTCATCTTCTATTTTGTTGGAATGTTGGCAGCAGGAGATCGAAACACAGACTTTACAGGGGATGATAGTTTTGGTATATTTTGGAATGAACCTCTGTAGATACATAGAATGGATGTGCCTCTTTTCTCACAGGAGACGGGGCCTTAAGTTCCCAAATTTTTGTTGTATATGCATCATAGTATCATACAGCTCTAATCAATTTTTATTAGGAACAACAAACGAAGCGGAACTACTTATGAGTTATCGCCTTTTAATTACGGGCTTCTATACCTCAATGCAACAACGTAAGGATTTGAAGCATAGTTTCATGGTTCCGGGAACTGTCGGCCAGTGCCAAAGTTCATTAGCTAACGAGGTCAACAGAATGCATTATTTTTTAAACCCAGTAGTGTTTTATGTACTCGAATCCAATTTGGAACCGAACTGAACCCCGAACCATGTCCACACTGATTTGGCGTGTAATAGTAAATTAAAAATTACAGTTTACTCATATACCCCTTTTTGCAGTTTATCCTCTACAGCAGTAGCACCCAGAAGGATCAACTCCTTTTCGATTTTTTCAGCAGCTGCCTCCACCAGGGCATCCCGGTCTGCACTCACCGAAGTTTTCGCCTTCAAAAACTCCTCTTCCCACTCCCTATACTCGTTCTCGTTAAGCTCACGAAATGCAAGAATCAAGGTTCTTAAACCTGCCTCTGCATACTTCTTAACATGAGCCATGGTCTCATCTTCAAATGTCCGCCCTTTTTCAGAAAGTCTTTCAAACATGACGCTGAAAGCATGAAATATGTAAGATACCTCTGGCAAATAGAACCTACTACCATTTCTACACCAAGAAATAGTGGTATGTGATCCCTAACCTGTCCGCGCCTTTGCTAAACAGAAAAAGCTTATCTTCTTCATTGCGAACAATTACAGACATTCTTTTGCGAGAGCTACTGAATTCTAGCACATGAAGAAGTTCGTAAACCCTGTAAAAACAGAAAACATGTTTATGAGACAGCAATAAAAAAAACACGAACAATGTGAAATTGAAATAATAAAAGTAGCAATATGTCCTCTCCATGTCGTAACCGAACAGCTCAAGAGATGTGAAGTCAGGTCAATAAAAGTATGAATAATGGCTTATGCAACAATAACAACATTACCTAATGCCTCAAAGGCTCCTTCCAATGGTAAGGTAAGGGGGTAAGATGTACACAAAATTACACATGTTGAACGAGACACAAAGGCTGTTTTTGGATGCCCGCCCCACGATGATTATTACCAAACTTCCATGAATTTCAATAGGCAAAGCAAAGCTAACAGAAAAGAGCAAATCAAGAGGGGTGGAGTCACAAGACTACTTAAAGCATTGTTTTTTTTTTTTTTTTTTTTACTTTGGCTGGATAGTCGACAAAAGATAATATGGATAAACACATTCTAAATATAACTATCTAATGTCACTAAAACCATAAATGCATGGACAATAAGTTCAGAGTTCTGCGAAAGAAAAAATGGTTTCTATGTTTAAATCAAATACCGATTGCATAGGGAAGGAATTGAAATGTAAATTATTCAAGGGCGTTTGTCCCCGATCCAACCGAGGGATCGAATTCTAAATGAATACGAGTTCTGGCTAATACCCAAGTCCCAAGGGCTACTATCCACTACAAACAGACCATTTTAGATGAGATAAATCTTGTTGAGACCAATTCCAACGCTTCAATCACTTCAAATCAAGCCATAAGCTAAAGCAACATAAGCAAGACAGACAAATTTATGGGCCAATAGCTCATCATTCTACAACTTCGATAATAACCATATGTTCGATCTAGATTCCAAATGGACAACAAGACGTGTTTTTGGTAAAGTTGAAAACACGACGACAATGGTGAACAGTGTATGAAGAACAACATGTCGAGGACTCGATGAACTAGAGGTTCCATATCCCTTTGCTTCAAAAAGAATGATTTATAGATCATGTACAACTACTATGAAGCACTAAGTAATCTATCAGCCAGTAAGACATCATGTCCATAACTGACACAGAGTCAAACGCTCAAGAATTCATGCAATATGTCAAGATGATAGCTAGTTTTGGGACATTTGACGGACAAACGATGAACTTTCAAATATCAAACATAAGCTTTATACAGTCTAACCAAAATTATATTTTGAAGATAAGCGAGCTAGCCTTAATCCTTAACATGTTGATTCTAAGGTTTAGGTTTGAACTCTTTCTTCCTCTCCACTTGTCATTTAGTTTGATATGCTCCATCTAAAAGTATATATCTAAATACAATTTACTTATCTCTGACTCACCAACTCTCCGTGTTCTACAGGCTACAATTTTAGCCGTCGTCTTCCCATCTCAGTTTTCATGCGACATAGCCTGTATGAATATTATGATACGGTTCTTGCATGTTCGAGGTTTGTCCTTCTGGAATCACGGATCATTTATAAACTTACTATGTTGGAACTAGGAATGAAGGAGAAGAAAGTTCTTTAGCTTTATGCTTTTGTGGCACCTTGTGGGTTGTTTGGTCGAAGAGAAACACTCGCTTCTCTGGGTTGTTTCGTGATATAGATTTCCCTTGGCAGAGGTCAACCAGTTATGGATGTCAACTGTCAAGAGCTCCTATTTCTGGTTTACCTACATGTGAGTGTCCCATATCGGTAAAATGACGAGGGAGTCTCTTCTTTATAAACCAAGGGGCAACTATGCGTCTACTCCTATCACCAATAGGTTTTAGGAAGCAGCCACAATGGGAGGCATGAAGTAAAAGGTTTTCCCTTCAATTTTTTTCCTATGTTGGAGGGATTTTGTTTCAATATCATTTAGGCTTATAAGAGGGGAAACGGATCCCTCCGTTTCTCTTTAAGCTTATTTACTAACCAAATAAGGGAATTTGTGCAGCCAAATTGACAGTGAAGGGACAGTTAATATTCCCCATACCTAGAAGGGCGGCAACTCAGTTACTCAATGTCGCATGTTTGAACTCAACTTCCCCTTTCACATAATAATGCACTATTAATCAAATCAGGATGATGTACGACCAAGGATCTACAAATTTGGTTTGATTTTCTTCAAAAATTAATTTCTACTTATATTTTCAAATTATTATTTTTAGTTTGTATTTTATATCGAAGTTTTTATAAAAGAAAACTGTTTTTTTCTTAATTTTATACCAATTACCTTTTGTCTTATATTTCAGTATTTCACCTCTCATTCGCCTTTTACTCTTCTCTTTCTATATCTGTGTGCAACCACTCAGTGACTGTTCCAAAGGATGAGTCATGTCCGCCAACCCCAAATCATTTTGGGATTAAGGCTCTGATGATGTTGTTGTATTATACAAGAGGATTCAATACATAGTATTAGCGTAAATCTCAAGATTTTGGGCTTGAGAAGAGATTTAAAGGACTAGAACCAACATTTAAAACCACAAGGTGAGGAGATATAACTTCTAGATAAAATAGCTAGTTGTTTTAAGTAGCTTTACATCCATGCCATAATCCTAATTTATCAACACATAAATTCCCAAGATAAGCAAGATCACTCTATAGTCTCTATCAAGCTTTGGCGATGAAGCTTTCTCTAAATGTTCTGTTCCTCCCCCCATCAAAAACAAATGTTTTCTTCATCTTCATAGCTCTACCACTACGATAATATCCATGTCAAATAGACATGCGTCTATGTGACCACAAATAGCTTAGAAAAATCAGAAAGAGAAAATCACACACACAAAAAGGGGAAAAACGTAAACAAGTAATGTATTAGAACACACCTGTCAACCTTATGCCCAGTCTCGTGATCTACCTCATGCAAAGATATGCTCGTCTGAGTCCTACTAAAAAATTCAAAGCCAAGTTCCTTTGCAGCTATTACAAAAGCTGCTTCATCGGGTGATTCAACTTCATATGAAATTTCACCTGTTTCTTCGTGTACATCAGGAATGGCCGTGTGACAGATTGCTAATACTCTGAAAAACAATTGTATTATGTCTGGGTGACGTTCATTGACCCACCTTCCATTCACAATGCGCTCATCCTTGAAGTTAAAACCTTTAATCGCTCCACCAGAAGCCATGTTATCAGACGAGATTGGTTGCCCTTGTCTTTTTGCCAAAGAGATCTCTACTTCTGTCATCCCTCTGCCATAAGAAGTCCCTGCTATGGAACATTTGACAAATTCCATAGAGTTACATGTCAGTGTACCTGTTTTGTCAGATAATATTGTATGAACTTGACCAAGGTCTTCATTCAAATTAGATGTCCGAGCATGAGCTGGTCTGTCAGATTCCTCATAATACATTTTCTGATCCTGATTTATAAAAATACATTGTAGAACCTTGACAATCTCAATGGATATATACAGTGAGATGGGAATCAAGTAACCATAAAGCATGAGATCAGTAAGCAAATGTAGAAAGGCAGCTACAGATGGTTGCTTGGGGTCATAGAAAATAGGAGTATTATCGGGCCGAAGATACCACCTCGTCAACTTTCCGACTGAGATATCCTTCTCAGTTTTAATGCCAAAGAAGACAGACCCAGTGAAGGCCATTAAAAGCACGATAGCAAAAAGGACGTAAATGACTTTATCTAATCGTGTTTCAATTCTACTTCTCTTTGATGGAGGATCGATCGCATTTTGCATCACTTTTGTGTCATGCCCAGTGAAAATCACCACACCATACACAAATTCGGTATTTCGAAGCTTAGAGTCCCGAAGAAGGAGCTGTTGTGGAGAAAGAGCATACTGCTTTCCATTATAGTAAAGAGTCCCAATAAAAGAGTACAGATTTTCGTTCGGGTCCTCACATTTGGTAACTGCTTTAAAATGAGATATGGACATTTCGTCCTGCAAGGTTGATGTCACTTCCAAAGCATGTTTAAGCTTCAGATTAGTTTCTCCGTCGAGGTTTGACGTCTCTACATAACAGATCCCATCGTCATAGCTTGATGAAAGAAATAGCAAATCAGCAGGAAAGTATTCATCCTTCTGCACTTTAACTATATCGCCAACTCTGAGCTGTTTCCACTTCGTTTCAACAAAATCTTTTTTCATGCTATCGTAGGCCTTAGCAAGTCGATTATTGGCTTCTATGTCCTGCACAAATTTGAAGAATCTCTTCATTAATTAGATTTACAAAAGATAGTTACAGAGGAAAAAAAGGAAAGTATTGAAATAAAAAGCTATCTGTGAAAAGGCTAATCACATTGCAACCAGCAGTACATTGCTTTTTAAGGCCACAAAACAACTGGAAACGTTAAAAACACAGAGCTTCATACCTAAATAATGAAGTATAAGTGTACAATATAAACTGAACATTAAAACATTTGAGGAAAGCCAGGCATTTAATAGCCAGAACATTCAACAACAAACAGAGAGTAAGATTCTACCGGAAGTAGCCTAACAAAAGATTCCATGCTTCTAGTATGCTTTAATGGATCTGGGTCTGTACGTAGCGGTAAAGAAGCATAAGCAAAATAATAAAAAGATTTAGATACCAGAATTTTACGTTCACAAATCCATGTCTAGAAAAAGTATGAGCAGATAACCAAACCCAGAAGGATTAGACACTAAAAAACTCGTCCAACTCTCAGCACAGAAAACCACGACTTTGGTTTGATCTGTGTTATCTTTATTCAATCCTAGGTTTGTGAATGATAACTTCCGGTTAATGTCATATGCAGACAATGCAGTCATCAATTTTTGCAGAGAATAAACTTGCAAACATAGGTTATTGCAAAACGGAGAATCCAGAATTGCATGAAACGTGTCCACAATCATCTTTCTGACTTCTTAGGCATCCAGACCCATGTCATCACTGTAGAGGGTTAACCAAACAGCATTCGATGATTATTTCATGTTAAGATAATATTGCCTTCTTCCCAGTGGCGTTGCCACAGACAAGTTAGTGGGGTCTTGAGACCCCACAGCTTTCCGACAATTGACATTTTTTATCATCAAAATTTGTCTAATTTGAAAATTTTATGTCTTTACGACCCCGTAACTAAATAAAATAAAATAATAACAACTACAATAAATTTGACCCCACTTGTAAACATTTCTGGCTACGCCACTGCTTCCACAATAAAAAAAAAAAAAAAAAAAAAAAAGAAATTAAAGGGATGGCCCCAAAAAAAGTTCCCAG
>JAYMSF010001067.1:0-12939 GCA_036897335.1 Silene vulgaris | reverse complement strand
ATATTTAGAGGCTTGAGTAAATTACCGGCGCTTGTTTAGTGACCTTACAGGTGAAAGGTAATATACATTCCTGTTTCTAGCAATAAGTTTTTCCACAGAAATATTCCATGTTGCCAACCGATATTACTGAATATACCAACTCTAAATTGTCCCTGATTGATTTAAGGTTTCTTTTCGTGTTTTTGAGCAAATGGAAGGAAAAGGAGTGGTCCGTTTTCTATTAATCACGTGCCAAGGGAAGTCGTCCCATACAACGACGTCTGGGGTATATTAAAACAGAGCAGACCAGTAGGATTTTCATGAGGTGCCGCCTGCTGGAAAGCAATTCCCCTCAATTCGTTAAAATATAAAAATAAAAACCCAACAGATGATGAGGCAGATCCATCCATCCATTCCTCCCCCAGCGACCATTTAAGATTTGAAGCAAAAGAATCTCCTAACAATGGATAAAAGAGTGCCTCAATTGCAGACATAAGATTTCAGTATACTATGTTCATAACCTATATAAGATTTCAGTATACTATGTTCATAACCTATATGGGCACTAGAAAGTAAGAACGAATCACACTGCACTAGCTAAACTCGCCCAGGAAAGGCTATTTGTACTTCCTAGATCAACGATTAACGTTTGTCAGGTTTGGAAAGTAAACTGCACATTGCAGACGAGATAATACCAACTCCATTTCAAGTAAACTGCACATTGCAAAAGGAGATAATACAGCAGCTTGGGATGGCTTTCAGCTTGGGATAATACCAACTCCATTTGAAGAGGATGCTTTTGTAGAATTAACAAGTTCATTCGATATTGCAGCTGCTGGAGGCTTTTCATTCGAAGAACTTTTGGGGTCTGCAACAAGTGACAATTCATATTATTGGGTTCTGAATACACACATTCTTAATAATTGCAGTAGTTAAATAAGATAGGTTCTTACCCCAGGCCTTCCAAAAGTCCTTGATTGCTTAAGAGATCACCAAACGAGCAAATGCTTTCTTCGAAAACCGCAGTTAGCATATTGATACCGTCGTCGTAATCAAACTGTGGCAGTCGCTGCTTCTTCTTCGGCTTGTTAAGCACCTAACAATAAAATAACAAATATGATCAATAATGTACAGAGGAAAGGAAATCAAAATAATGGATCCCTCCTCCTCCTCCTCCTCCTCAAAGTCCTATACACTCCTTCCCCTCATCGCCTAGGTTCCTGATCCTATGCAAAGCACCAACAGCACATAATCTTGTTAATTGACAAACCTTCTCAATGATTTATTTTGGTTTTCTTTATTGTGTTAATTTGTATCAATCTGATTTCATGTGTGTAAACAGTATAAAAAAACTTACCATTCTACAGTGGTTCAGTACATGCTCTAGAGCATGCCGGAAAAATCGTGGTTGCTCAGTTTCAGAACTACTTTATGGGCAAAAATTGAACACCAATTCAAGAGGTCCTTCTCCCAATACAAGTTGATCCCAATCCTTGATGTGAGGCAGCTTCTTACATGCTTTCCTATACTGTTTCATTTGTTGGTTGTCATAGTAACAAATCGTGTCATACCACATCGTCACAAATTGCCTCCTTGCCCTCGTGTTCATGAGAGCAAAATGATGTAAGATGAGAAATTCGTCGCTGTAAATGTTAAGTCATTAGGATCCGTCCTCCTCCAATTGAAAACCTAACAAATTAAATCGGCCTAAAAAAACAAATCAATACCGAAAGACCATATATTAAACTTACTATGGAGGTCCACCATTTAGCGTATCTAGTAATTTCCTCATCGACAAGGGAAGAAACGCCTCCTTGCCTTTGAAGAATGTAGCAAGAATTAGAGTCCTTATCGCCTCAAAGTCTTCGTTAGAGCCCTTCCTTGTCATATAAAGCTTTTTGAGCTTGATTTCATCTCTTAGGACCACCAAGTTGTCAATAGCAAAGGTTTCCTTCCTTAATTGCATGCCATCTCCGCGGGTTTGAAATGCTAGACGGAGCAAAGACCTAAAACAACTCAAAAAAAACAAATTAGAGAAACAATTGGAAAATATTAGATGCCAAAATTATGAAAGACATGTATTATGTATACCTGATATGTTTGAGGACATCACAGTCGATTAGATTGAGAGTGCAAGTAATCAGGGAATTACTAAAGGTTGATATTGGGTTGGAGTAAAACAAGGCAATCCAATCCTCTAATTCATGATCATATGGCTCATATTTCCTCAAAACCATGTGATTTGGAGGGATATCACGTTTCTTGCTGAGAATCCTGCAAAACCATGCATAATTAGGCGTTTGATTTTCCTCAACTTTTAATTTGCATAGCTAACTTACAACATTAGTTATGTAAATTTGTTTGATTACTAAATAATATACCTTATTATCCTCATGGCTCTATCAAGTTTTGCCTTTGTTTCCTTGAGTTGAAGCTGAACTACGGCCAAATCCTGCTCGAGCTTCAGCTTTTTCCGACTTTTGGTTGCGATATCATCCTCGTTTGCCCGCTTCCCCATATGATGAACTAGATATACGTGAATCAAACATCAGATACATAAATAACGAGAAACAATAAAGTGGATCGTAAAATAAATATGCTGTTAGAGCTCGTGACTACGACTCATATAGACCCGTCACTGATGCTGTTAGAGCTCGTGACACACCCATCTCGTTCGATGACTTCCACGAGAAACTTATCCAACACGAACTCACCATTAAGCACAAACCAGCAGCCACCACGACTATTCCACCATCTGCCCTCGCTGCCACTCATCACAACACGCACCACCGCTCCAACTCTTACCACCAACAGGCTCCTCGCACCTACCAGAACAACACCTCCAACACCTCTGCTCCTCACCAACCCAAACCCTTCAAAGGGAAGTGTCACTACTATCGTGAAATAGGGCATGTCACTGGTGACTGTCAGTACTTCAGACGCGACTACCCTAATGTGGTCTTCCCGCCACCCAAAGCCTTCAACAAATCTGCCAAACCACAAGCACACACTGCCACGGTTGCCTCCCCTGTTTCCTCATCTTGGACAGTTGACAGTGGTGCCTCTCATCACGTCACCAACTATCTCAACATGCTGTCACTCCACTCTCCCTACAATGGTCCAGATGATCTTATAATTGGTGATGGCACATCGCTTCCAATCTCACATCTCGGTTCATTCTCTATCCCTTCCTCTTCTCAACCTCTTTTATCTAACAACGTTTTAATTGTTCCCTCAAATACGGTTTTGTTACCTCGCTCTCTGATCCATCGTTATTTATTTACAAGCATAACAATGTTCATTTATATGTTTTAGTTTATGTCGATGAGATTATTGTCACTGGACCTAATACTAATCACATCACCACTTTTATCTCAACCATTTCTCAAAAAATTTCGTTAAAAGACCTTGGACCTCTATCTTACTTCCTTGGCATTGAAGTAACACCCACTGTCCATGGCCTACATCTCAATCAGGCAAAATATACCACTGACCTCCTACACAAGTATAAAATGCAAGACTGCAAACCCATGCCAACACCTATGCTACCTCATCCAAAGGAACCCAACCAACCAATTGAAAACGCAACTGACTACCGTACAATAGTTGGTAGTCTTCAGTACCTTGCACTTACACGTCCTGATATCGCCTATCCGGTTAACAAACTGGCTCAGTTTCTTCATCACCCTACGGTAAGTCACTGGGCAGCTCTAAAGCGCGTCTTACGCTACCTCAATGGTACTGTTAATTATGGTATTCATTTTAACAAAATTCCCCCTCGTGTCTTCACACATACTGTGATGCCGATTGGGGCAGAGACACGGATGATTACGTCTCAACTACAGGTTTTATTGTCTATCTTGGCACTAACCCCCTCTCCTGGGCTGCCAAGAAACAAAAAGCAGTGTCTCGGTCATCAACTGAGGCCGAATTTCGAGGGATAGCAGACACTACTGCCGAAGTGTCTCCTATCAATCATGTTCCTATAATCTTGGACAGTTGACAGTGGTGCCTCTCTTCACGCATAAGAATTCATAATCTTCTATTCTCAGTAATTATTTGTATCATGTAATTACAGTAAATAGGATCAATTGCTATCAATCATGTTCCTATAATCTTGGTGTATATTAGGCAAAATATTAGTATCTTTGACTAGGATTATTCTCTTGTAAGCTGTATATAAACCATGTACTATTGTACTGTACTCTCTCCAAATCAATAATAATCATCACATTTATAGAAACCTGGGGGCAATCAAGCTTCCAAGAGGGTAGTAGTTGCAGACTGAAGGACCATACTTATGGTCTCACAGTATTGGTTTCATACTATAATTTGCGATCATACAAAACATCTATACATAAAATTTGTCATTATTTACGAAAATGTTCATTTCCTGTCATATATTCCTAGCATGAACCGGATTGATAATAGGCCATAAGCACGACTACAAGGTAGAGCTTAAATCGCTATGAGAATGTTCAAAATCTATCCTAAACTAGCATTTCATAAACTAGTATCTTTGACTATGGATTCTCTTATTAAACCGGATTTAAAATGTTCAAAATCTATCCTAAACTAGCATTTCATAAGCACGACTACAAGGTAGAGCTTAAATCGCTATGAGAATCGAGCAACGAAAGTCCGAAAGACGCTGCTGTTTCATGAAATATATCAGCTAATGATGAGAAATCAAACATGACTAATCACTCAACAAACACGATTATTGGCATAAATAAGCCGAAATTAAGGAAGGAAGCGATAATTTGCTAGATAATTCCGCTGTCAAGTTAATTCATCAAACAAACTAGCATTTCATAAGCACGATTACAAGGTAGAGCTTAAATCGCTATGAGAATCAAGCAACGAAAGTCCGAAAGACGATGCTGTATCATCGGAAATTAAATAATTCAATCACAAAATGAGTAATCAAATGAAGCAATGAACAAGACGAAATTAAACTGAAATTTAAGGAACTAAAAGGAATTAAGGAGATATCACAATGCAAAAACAATGAATTAAGTAAACCTGAAATCGAGTTACTAATTCACTCACCAAATTCAAATTATTGACGGAATTGTGAGCGAAGAAAAGAGTGGAACAAGAATGATATGAAATTATGAATGTGAAGGAGGAGGAGAAAGAGGGAGAAATCCCAAATGAATTTAGGATAGATTTTGAGGCGCGATAATTTCTTTTTTAAATTTTGCTACGGAGTACTCTTTTGAGTCTTTTGCTTGTTTCGCAAGATACGTTGTGCTAAGAGGTGGGCAAACGGGTCAATCGGTTCAGTTTCGGATCGGATTCATTCGGATCAGGTTATTTCGGTTGACCTTTATTTTCGATTTCAGTTCGGTTCAATTCAGGTTGGAATCAGTTTTCGATTTTAATCGGTTGTAGATATTTCGGGTCAGTGCAGGTTCGAGTCAGGTTAACTTCGGAACAGATGAGATTCGAGTCGGGTCAATATCAGAGCAGATGAGATTCGATTCGGGTCATATTCAAATCGGATGTCAAGGGACTAATGGATTATGTATTTATTATATATATCAAATATTTTTATATTATTTTTGAAATGATTTTCAGAATTTTATTGGATAATATTTCAAAAAATTTCTATTAGTAATATACTTGATTTTTTGGGCTATACAATTTACATACAGGAGGTTCTTATAGGTAAAAATAAAAGAAGTTAATTTTATGAGCTATGTACCATTAGATCGTCTATTTGGTCATTTGGATACATATTAATGTCACCTAACTCGTGTAAGTAATTTTCGTACCATTATAAAAGATATCTGAAATTAATCGATTATTTGCTTCTCATAATAATTTAAACTCCTTCGACTTTTGTTGTCGGACATGTACTTCATGAATAATGGGTGTTATTGTGGTAAGACCTTGGATATTCGAGTCTAAGTATAACTTCCGTACTAATATAAAAAAAAAGGAAAGAAAAAAAGGGCAAATTAATTTGATTATGTTTTGTTTTTTAGAAGTATTTTTTACAATCATTACATTCGGGTCATTTCGGGTTCCAATGTTGGGTTTTAGTTATCATTTTACAGGTTGAAATCGGTTCAGGTATGTTTCGGTTCGGTTCAAAACAGTTCGGGTAAAACAGTTCGGGTTCATACGATTTTGGGTCTATTTCGGATATTACAAATTCGGTTCAGTTTCGAATCAATTCAGGTTGATTCAGGTTTCGGATAAGGTTGAAGTTATAACTTTCGGATGTGCGGTCGGGTGTCGGTTCAGGTATTTTCGATCGGTTTTTCGGGTTCGGTATACTTTTGCCAGGTCTAAGTTTATCATATGGTTTTTTTAGCTTGAACTAATAATTTCCCGATTATTATTAAACTAATTTGGTACTCCGTACATGATTATCCATCGGATTAAGGTAAATACACTAGATTAAGTGTCATTTTCAGCCAGAATCAACTTAAATTGTCATTGGTTTACCCTCGGACAGGACCAAAATTTGCTCTAATTTAAAGTCTAGAAAGAAACATCTCGACTTTTATCATTCAACCATGGAGCATGCCTTAAGGTTGATTGATTTAGTAGGAAAAACCGACTTTCATTAAAACCTCTCACAAACCTTACTTTATTTGTCTTGTTTAAATCAATCATGATTATCATCGTAACTTGGTCTTAACGAAAATTTTGCGGCCATTATGATGGAGAACAAGATTAGGCATAGGCATCCTACTTACAAGAGAAGCCCAAATATGCTACTTGGCTTTTTTGGCCGGATGATATCCCTCGGCCTTGGCGTTTCAGCACTGAGCTACCGACATAGGTACATGCCATATAATCACAACTTGATAAGAAAAGGTTGATAATAGGACATGCCCACAAAAAAAACCTGAAATAATTTCTTCATAGTTCATGTCAAAAATCAAGAGAAAACAAAATACAATTTTAAACTCAGCTGAACATGGACCTAGGAGTAAAAAGAGGAAAAACCGAAAAACAACTCATTTGTTTACACTTAAGATCTGATGTATTCCGACCGTTAGGGGAGAAAACTACAGAAATGATGTGTTATACACTTATACTCCCCCAGGGCAATCAACAATAGAGGAAAAAAAAGGAGAACCCAAAATAAGTAGGAATCCATTAAAAGGATCCCTCAGTTGTATCGTTAACTGTGAACCACGAGAGTAATTCACAGTATTGTTCTTGATTCTTCACAGAACTCAGGTTAAGGGTGTCCTTAGTCAAGTTCCAGAAAAGAGTAGATAATCTGGTTGAGCTAAATCATTCACCAAATGTAATCAATGTTCTAAGGCACTTCGAATTGAGACTGGACGTTCCTGAATCACGCCTCTTTGGATAAGATCATGGTTTATGAACAAAACAATAACGGTAATATCATCATGAAAATGCCGTCTCACTTTTTTGTCTATTTTTTGAAGATCTGAGTACCGCATTTCTCTTTTCCTAGCAGCTTCATGTAGTGCAGCTTTCACAAGCCGTTTAGCACTTCCCTGCAATCCAAAACATCAAACATTAGTCCGACCAAATACATCTCCCCTTAATGTCAGGAATTAAGAAAGAAGGCGAAACTCCCAGTAGAGGCTTGGATAAATTAAGGATACATCAAACCAAATTCATATCCCCTTGAAGTCTGTTCTCAGCTCTCTAATTCAAAAGGTTTTTCCTTATATCATATCTTTTCGCTTTCTTCTCTTTACACACATTTTTCGCCTATCTTACTTCGCTTTACTATCATGTCATCCATCTCTCCACGTTTTACTATTTTCTTACCTCAAAGAAACATTTCAGCTCTTCCCACATCGTTTTGGGACTGAGGCTTTGTTATTGTTGTTGAGAGTGCCACTATATGCTTCTTTTGAAAAGTGATATCGACTCTTTCAATTTTAAATAAACAATGCATTCAGAAACTAAAATCTCTAATAAATTGATGCAAGATTACAAATTCTTAGGCGTCTAGCTGTCTTCTTGGACCAAGTTATAAGACAAGTATAGCAGCTTCAGACTTTCTATCAAACAAATAGTTTGAACTTTCAACATAAGAACGACATTATATTGCTTCTGAAAAGTCAGCGCTTCCAATGAGTAAGCAGAAACATTTTGTGTTAGAAATGAACACCTGGAGAAACCGGAGGGAAATAGTTTAATCACACACAGACACATCAAACTCAGACACTCTATTTAAACACCTCACATGATGATATCTCGGGTTGAAAAGTAATCCTTGTTCTAACTTCCAAGTAATTGCTAACACCTGCCAGCTGCCTAGGATAACTCCGATTGGGACAGAACATTTTGGATGGCAAAAGAAAGTTTGCCAGCTTTTTATGGTTCTACATAACAGCTATACAGTTGAACAATTGAGTGGGTTTAATCCAACAATCAGGAAAAGTGCAAATGATAATGAAAACATAAGTTGGTCAGGTCAGCTAAAGCTTTGGGTACAAGTGAATCCAAAAGTAAAATTCAATATGCTACAAAAGTTGATAAATGAACACTCAGGAACCCGAATTACCCGATCCAAGTGACACCTAGGTCCTAAGCACTAATTGATAAACGATCGCCAAGGAAGCCTAGGCAATTTGGACTGAAGAGAATGAAGCTATGCAGACAGTGGTTAGAAATTATAATATGGCAGGTAATCATATATAAGGTTGACGCATCTGCTGCACTGAATACTGGGCTTCCTCATTTAAGAAAAAGACCATTTGCAGAATTGAGTAGAACTTTACTGCACTTGGAGGCATCTACTATGAACTCCGGCATATATAAGAACCTCGTAATACAACAAGTCATAAAACAGACCAAAGATACATTTGCTCCAAATACATCGTATCTCCAAAAAACCCATTAATTGAAAGAATAAAAGTGTATCATGAAGAGATTTTGCATAAAGAAACCCTTATGCTCTTATGTCCTTATATTTAACTGCAACTAATATGCATTCCTGAACAGTAAGTTTTTCTTATAATTGCAACCAAGGAGGCTTGTTGTCACTTTTGATTACTTAGAGGCATGTCACTGATTCACAGTGCGGATGACTACAGCAGATATAACAGAAAATACTCCTAAAAGATGTAGCAGCAAATAGTGGACCAACAAAACAACAAACAAAAGAAAAAAGAGAAAAAAAACGTGCAGGTAAAATCTTACAGCATGGGGATGATTGTGCACAATTTCAACTGCTGTTTCATTAGTCAGGTGTTCCCATAGACCATCAGAAGCAAAAATTAGGAACAAATCATTCGGCTGCAGATGATGTGAAACAATAGATGGATTTGCAGACAAAATCGGCTTTTGAAATGGTTCTGGAAGCCTGAATTTCGCATTAATAGGTTCCCTATTATACTGGGCGTTTTTCAAATACACATCGCCTATAGATCTAGATACCTGCCGACAAGGTCATTACAATATCACATCATTGAAATAAAATTAAAATTTCATGACCGATCATCAAACACTTCAAAATAAACAAGCAGGCATGTCCAAAAGAATACGGCATATATATATAATTATATATTAAAGATATTACAAGGAATCATTCTCCCTGTTTGCTAATCCAAAATCTGGCAACCTCAGATAGTCATATACAATTGTATAAGAGAGTATTATGGTAATTCTGAAGGGGGGAAAAAGAAGAATTTATTTATCGCGGATGCTGCAAACTTATTTGACTGTTGTTGGGCTTAACCTAGCTTAGAACTTCGAAGCCAAGGCATGAGTACTACAGAAGCAATTGGGAGAGAGAAGGGAAGGGAAAGTGTGTCCAAAGACAGACATATCATTTAATTATATTTGGGAAATGTTTCATGGTGAAGCATTCTTTCTTCGACAATCCAAACATAATCCAGCGGCCACAACCCACCCTTCAATGTATCTAAAGCCATATATTGATTTTACAACCACAGAACATTTGTAAGACTAGACAGGTTTTTCTACATCGAAGTTAAATACAGAACAGGTGCCTAAGTCAGCTGAATTCAACTGTTGAAGTGTTCAGCTGGTATGGAAGAAGCAACATGACTCGACAATAAAGACTTTCAAAAGAATCCAACAAAAGAAGAGCTGATCAAATTGTAACTTACCTGAATTATTCCTTTTACTCTCCAAACTCCATGCTTTAACACTACAATCTGTGGATCATCTGGATGCAACTCTTGAAGTTCCTTTCTAACTGCCTCAAAATTAGCATTATGCTCACTTGATAACTGAATAGCATCAATACCGCCAGACGCTCGACTTTTCCTGCCAAGTACAGCACGAGAATCTCCAAGGTTCGCCACGAAAAGTGTGTGCTGAGAAATTACACCAACAAGACAGCAAGTTCCCACTGTGGCTATTTGAGGTTTACTACTCCATAACTCGGAGACAATGTCATTAAAACCTTCCTCTGTTTCGTGGAAAGCCCTTTTTATGGTCTCTGCTGTGACTACACCATTGGTCTCAGCTGATATGGCTGCATCAATAGAAAACCTGAGAACCAAACATGAGGTAGGCATCTTCTATATTCTTGAGTCAAAGACAAAGGACTAAAGTAATAGAAAAAACACAAATGCTTTGCTCCAAACACTACTTCCTAGATTTCACCCGAATAAGCAATCGTCATAGGCCACAAACAATCAATGTTTCACAGAAATGTACATTATGGGTACATGGGTTACAAGAATTCTAAACAATTTTTGTTTATATATACTTCAAAATTCAATAATTTTAATACTAATATAGTCCCATAATTTCCACAGGATTGGTTTTTTGGGTCTGCCACTCCAAATGTATAGACAAATTTCACGGTACTAGCATACTCTAAAACTCATGTAGTTCCTTAGCACGTAACCAGTTCCAATCAGTTGGACTAATCAATCAAACAAGACAATGGTGCTCGAAAACTTGAGACAATACCAAGTCCTACTACTGAAGCATCTCGAAACTATGGTAGTATAGACTGAAGCAAACAATTAACTTTCAGCGCATAAACTAGGGCCATTAACTCGTAAAAGAAGATGAGTAACTGACATAGCTATATAACAACAAAAACAAGCATGATTCAGATTATCTCCATTTCCTACTAGAAACGGAGAATTACATTTCCTCTCAATGCCCTACATTTTATATGGTAGACGAACTGAAGAGTCAAAATCATTGAAAGTAATTCATCTATATCAATTTCGACGACTAAATTACAACCAGTACATCACCCCCTAAGCCATGGAGAAGAAACCGACTTCTCTAAGAAAATGGAGACCATCCTAAATCGCGAAAATAACTATACACACTCACTCAATAATTCACTTATCAACTTCTCTTATAAAAACTGATATTCACATTTACTTATCAACCCCACAGTAAAAACACAAATCATCCCACATGATGACTTAACAAAGTCATCGTACACCCTACCCGATAAAAACTGATATTCACATTTACTTATCAACCCACAGTAAAAACACAAACCATCCCGCAGTTAACAAAATCATCGTACACCCTACCCAATAAAAACATGACTTATCAACCAACAGTAAAAACGCACGTTGACTTACTTACACCCTAACCAATAAAAACACGGGCATTCCAAAAGTTACTTATCAACCCACAGTAAAAACACACACGTTGACTTAAACATTTCAGCGTACACCCTAACCAATAAAAACACGACACGGACCTTCTTTAAAATTCTGAAACAAATGATCGCAAACAAATCGAGCCGTCTCAGGTCCACCATGACCATCATAAACACCAACAAAAGTCCCAAATCGTCCACACTCGATCTGACACTGATCCTCAAGCACCTGATTAGCTTGAACAACCGCCATGGAAAACTCTCCAGTGGCACACCGTCCATCCTCACCACCACCAACACCGTCGCCACCACCACCACCGCCGCCGACGGTTTCAACGCCGAAAGGCTTCCAACAAAGAGATAGAAGGTTCATCGACGCTTCTAGTAGCATTCCACCACATCCCTCAAACCCTAATTTTATTCAACCCTAATTTTAATTCAACTTTTGTACTATATTTATATATAATCTCTGATTAATTGATATGATTGTGAAATTGAATATAATAACCGTAATTTCAATTGGAATTATATGGGGGAAAGAGGGAGGAAATGGGGGAAAAGGGATTTGATTGAATTTAATTTTTAATTTGGATTTTGATTTTGATTTTTAATTTGGGTGGGTTTAAAAGGGGGAAGAAATTGAGAGAAGAAGAATAAAGGGGTCGTTTTCTAAGGGGGGATGTGAGAAATGTGACATATGGATCGTGAACGGGTAATGGGGTGTGTGTGTCGGTATGCTAGTCTAACATTATTGGTCGAGTGGTCTCTCTTTTTTCACTCCTCGTGTCTTTTTAATAGACTCGGTCGCTAAACAGGTCATTCATGTTGAGTTTGAGTCGATAACGTTAGGTTCAGGTTATTTTCCGATTAATAATTTAGAGGGTCATTTTCAAGTGGGGTTGACTTTGGGTCTAATCACTCTGGACCGGCTCATTTCAGATTTTCGGGCAGGGTCATTCAGTTTGAGTCATTAGGGTTAAGTTCAGGCTACAACTTATGTGTCATTTTCAGTTCCCGAGTCAGATTTATCGGGTCGAGTAAACTTTGTTGCGTCTACTTCTTAAGTACGATTAGTATAATGTAAGACGGTTTTAAAATAAATATTAGGAGAAAACAAATTCTACTAATATGGATATCCATAAAAGCCAAAAGGTAATTATCAATAAGATATGATTTACAATTGTTGGGTAGGATGTCTAATACAAAAATCGAAGAACGTGTGTTTAGGGTTTTATTATATTATTTTGTTTTTTTTAAGAGGTTGATAATGGATTGTTTTAATCGAGTTTGACTGGACTGAATCTTCTGGGATGTGTTATATACTCAATATTCGGGTTTGGGTAGTGGTGTTTTCAAGTTTCAAGTAGGAATGACGAGTGCAAAAGTGCAAATGTCAATTAGCTTAG